>BMAO01032742.1:0-162692 GCA_019973975.1 Trichonephila clavata
AAATCTGTCGAGTTTTGACATAGCCGGGATTACTATTCGGCTATTGGTCCTAGTTACCCCTCACGCGATGGACTTTGAAGCTGGAGATTGGTGTGGGAACTGCGCTGGTCACCTTTCTATCGACTGGATAAAGGGAGATAAAAAAAAAAAGGTTAACTTGTCTTAGAATATAAGCGTCTGAGCCTCCGGTCTCGGATAATTTCCCACACGCAATTACATAACCATTGAGACGTCACTAGTTTCCTAACCGGAAATGGGTTTTTGGTAGAGGTCACCACAATTTCAATGCATGCATGTTGTTCAATTTTCCTTCAATCACATCCAACTGAAACGCCGTTATGTACTTAACTTGAAATTCCAGTTAACTTTCACTCTCGGAATATTTGTATGCTAAAACAAAACATTCGAAAAATAAATGTGGATTCAACAGTATAAATTGTTTTGGCCTTGTTTCAAAATTATGAGATTTCCCCTAAACTATCATGTTATTTCGAAGTGCTATGTTAAGAAACAATCAATCAACACGGCAAATAGAGTTACGGAGTGTTTATTGCGGGGCTATAGACGACGGACCTCGTAGTTTTGAATGGTGATTAAGTGACACCATTTGAGCTGGGTCTTAATTCTCCTAACTTCGACATCATGCCAACACGAGGACTCTGAATCGCCACACATCTCTCCGGACATCGCCGGACATGCATCAACCCTCTACACGAAGAGTCTTTACTGGCATCAGGACTCCGGCCCTTAACTCAAAAGCCAGCCATTACTATTAGGTTATCACAATAAATGGAAGAAATAGCATAGAAAGAACAAAATAAAATCGTATTAAAATGAGCGAATGAAGGATCTGAACAAATGCATATGAGCTACATCTAAGAGATATTAATATTTTCATTCTGTATATTTGTGCTGTGTATATTTTGAACCTTTTTTTATACTACTGTGATTAGAATTTTACAAAATAGTGTTCGTTTTTTTTTTATTTTTGAAGAACAATAAAATCCCGTGTGTAACGCTCATCGGTTGTACCTACACTTTTAAGCTTCCTTTTTAATTTTTAAGGTACATTCGCCGGAAAACGCGCTCCCCTTTTTTTACGAAGGAACCTGAAATGTACGTGTGCAATTCTATTATCTTTTGAAGTCATTTATTAAAGGGATTTTACTAAGATTTTTAAAAAATAGTTTCCTTCTAGAATTGCAGCCTTTTAAATTCATTAGATGTGCTGCTTCTTTTAAAATAAACAGTTTTCCGACCTATGTAAAAGTCTAATTTCTTTTATGCTCATCTCTTTTTTTTTCATTTTTGAAGTTATTATTTTTATGTACCGGCGTACAACGCACACCCCTAAATTTTGATCTAATTTTTGTGTTAAACGGATTTTACGGCATATCGATATCATTGAATATCGTCTGACGTAATCAAATTTGATATCGATTAAATGTGATTGATTAAACTAGTCAAAGGTATTTCAGTGCAATTTTTTACTACAGGAGAATCCTCCACGTATTAAATTAGCGTAATACTGCAAAATTGCTACAAAAGATATCTTTTTTTTTCTTTCAGTAGCCAGTTTTTCAAGCACATGAATTATTTTATCCTTCCAAGAATCTCTGTACAACATTTAGAACCACAGCGGTATATTAATGTTCTAATATATTACAGTTTTACAAATGACAAAAAGACACTTTTTTTAGATTAGAATTTAATCACGTACACCACTTTAAGTTCTTCCACATTTCTTCCTTCAACCCGAAAATAAACTCACATGCCAGATGTGTCAAATTTCACTTTAAAACAATTACATCACGTCTCAAAAAATCTGGAAACTCAACAAATAAATAAACTCTTTTCCATCATATTCACTCCCCCCCCTCATTCGTGAATACCCTGATGCTTCCTTGCCACATTACATAACTGAAATTTGTTCAATCCTATAAATTAAATGTTCCTACAAAGAAAAGGCCACTCTTTTTCTCTTGATTCTCCATCTAAATTCCTAGCATCCAGGATAACACATAGCTGAAAACGTGCCCAAAATATGAACGAACCGACCGTCCTAAGCGAATCTGCAGAACTTTTCATATTCGCTAGTGATCTAATCGTAAAACACCATTTCACAAGAACGCTGAAGCTGTCGTAGTTCCTACGGTGACGTTTGATATGTGAGGCCGGGCCGCGGGCATGACAGTTATTAAGATTTATTAGGTACAAGTTAAAGATGGTGAGCGGGGATCATCCTTTTTTATTTCAGTTTCTTGGATGTGTTTGAATTATACGGTATTAGGTTGCAGAGATGAAATAGGGGGTAGGTTGGTGGTCCAGCCCTTTGTCTATTGTTTTATGTGTGTGTCGGAGTGATTTTGTTCGTGAGATAATGAAAGTATGTTTAATTTACTTGAATGGGTCATAGTTTAATCTTTGAAATATTTAAATGTTGCAGCACTTGTTCTAATGTGTTCCTTGATATTCTTTAATTTCCAGAAAAACTAGTACGGTTAAGCGTTCATGCAAAAAACACATAGCAATGTCACCTTGCACATACTTCGTTGCATCAGCCGGTATGTATATTCATAGGAGGTGGATAGTACTCGCGACCATTGGTTCCGTAAGCACATACCATGCCACTGGACCAAAATAATCCCTTCAGTCCGGAGGCTGTTACTGACTTATTTAGATTCCACCGCTACTCACTCCCCTACCAGTGAGTTGTTGATATTGCATCATTTGGGTCTGACGGCTTTGATTGCTGCGTCATGTGAGTCTTCCGGCTTTGTTTGCTTCGTCATGTGGGTCTGCTGGTTTGGTTTTGCTGCGTCAAGTGGGTCTGAAGGCTTGTTTGCTGCATTATGTTTGTCTGACGGCTTTTGGTTGCTCTTGAGGCGGGTAGATGGCGCCACGACAGCTGCGCGATGGTTGCATTTTTCTTTGTTCAGTGTCAAGGTCACCAATGAGGAGGATAGAATTCGGTACCCACTGATCCGTAAGCACATAACATACCACTAGACCAAAATGATCACTTCAGTCCGGAGACTGTTACTGGATTATATAGATACCACCGCTACACGTATAAAACAATGTGTGGATATTCTAGCCAGCTATAAAAATTATTAATAGTGCAAATTTAAGAATACTTATCTCTCTCGATATGCCATATAGTTGGACATACCCTTGAGGCGGGGGCCAACTCGGCCTGGTCCTAAGCCAAGGAGAGGGGGCTCGCCCCGTTCTCGACTCGGACTCAAAAAGATTGCGAATGTTTCCACGAAAGGATCCATTTCCTGTTAGGGAACTAGTGACGTCTCAATGGTCATGTAGCTTCGCTTTAGAAATTATCCGAGATCGGACATCCGAGATTATCCTTTCGTTCCAAAACAAGTCAACCTTTATCCAGACGACTGAGAGCCGCAGTTTCCACGCCAATCTCCGGCTTCAAATTTACCACGTGAGAGGTGACTAGGATGAAAAGCCGGATAATAATCCTGGCTACGGCCAAACAGAAGCAATTCTGCATCACGCGAGGCTTGGAACGGCATGATGTATTCGATCAAAATGGACTTGATACGCTAAGAAGCTTCACAGAGAGACACTTCTACAGACTTCAACACTCTACTACGCCCCAGCATACTCCAACGGACTCTCTCTTCGATCGACTTCCAGATTCGCTTGGACCCTCTCACACTTACTGTACTATCAAGGTTCCCATTTACAAGCATCCCAATGTCGTTCTAACGCACTCTTTCATAGGAGTGATCTGGCCTTAACAGTGACCTCAGCAGCCAAGCAAGATCGGAATGATTTTAAACTACAAACGCTATTCCCGGACATATCTCAAAAAAAAAAAGAAAGAAAGAAAGGAAAAAAAAGAAAACTATGAACTTTTTAACTTATATATATATATATATATATAATATCAACTGGCAACAGTGGTGTATATATTCATGTTCTTGTTTAAGCCTAAGCCTACCACCGTTACATTACTCATTTTATCGAGTCGGTTTGTATCTAGGTTTGTGAGTCACGCACAATTTTTACTGATTACCGTTTGTGCAGGAAGGGTACTTTTGCTTAAAGGTCCGGGACCTCAGGAAGTCTTAAGACGTCGCTGGACATACCATAGCATTTCGGAGTTAGAAATAAAATTAGGGTTTTCAAGGAGGATTGCTACAAAAGTATATCCATTAATTTAAGAAAGACGCTATATATAAACTTAAATATCTTCGGCTATCAAGAATCATTCACAATTCACAATACATGTTCAGCGCTCTCGCAAGTATTTTTGGGATTCAGTGTTGGTGATTCAGCATTAATTAGTTTTCATGATGTGCAACATGCCTTACAGAATGAGTGGATTTAACAGCCAACGGCCAACTTAAGTATCCTTGATGACTGCACGATACTCAGCTGTACATTTTGCTTTATTACAGTAATACCGACATTGTTACAAGTAATTTGTGCTTTGCCTGTGAACGAGTAGATCATGGATTCCATGATACTTCATATTTGGGTTCTCTCCGCTCCATTATGAACCTATTAAATAATTTTAATTACTTATGATAGTGTACCAGTTTTTCTGGCGGTCATTCGAATCTAGGTAAAATGACAATTTTACATGGAAATTAGGAGATAAATTGTTCGATGACATACGTCAGGTCTATCAGCAGTTATATATAATGAATTAAATTTTAATTTTCAATTTGAATTAAAAAATTTTTTTGGTTATTCTATACATTTTTTTGTCATTATTTGCAAACTCTCTCTCTCTCTCTTTTCGTAGTTTACTCGTACACAGATATTTTTTCCTGCTAAACTGTAAAAATAGAAAAAGAACAATTGCATTAAATAGTTAAAAACCGCGAGAGAGATTAGTTTTTTTTATGTAGAGCTCTAGTCCTGATTCCAACATTTACAGTACAATCATCTTTTTTATTCCTCATTGCTCCTCAGAGACCTCACGTGAAATGCGGAAATCAGGAGATAAGATATAGGTTAAGGTGTCGTCCTCAACATTAAACTCTTGTTCACACGAAGAGACTATGTTTCAGCAACATTTTCTTGAGTATTTTTAAAGAAATATTACGCCCAACTCTCTTTTTTTTTACACCGTAGGTACGTTCTTTAGAAATCCGTGCAAAAAAAAAAAAATCGTTTAAGAAAATACATGCGAGTTATGGTAAATTTGGGGATATGTTCCACAATTTTAAAAAATGGTGCATGATGAAAAATCTCTAAATATTTTCCCAAAAAAAACGTGCAAAAAAAAGTGAAAATGAAATCCATGTTATTTATTTATAAAACAAAAATAATTAATTTTTGTTACCAAAAAAGTTAAAATCAGTGTACAGCGAAATTCCACACACACACAGTCTTAAGTACAAACAATATATACAAATTCAAATTGAAATTAGGAATAAAACTTTAAACAACTATTCATCGCTACTTGATAACAAGCGAGCACTTTTATTACGAATTGGATCAAAAATGCTATCATCAGTAGATGTGTCAGATATGTCTAGCACAATTGGCGGTTTGGATTCAAATGAAGAATTTCTTTCATTATTAACAGCCTCAGTTGGGGGAGGGTACATAAAGTATTATTATATGTTATTAGTAGTTGTTTTTAGGTTTCTCAAGTTGCTTAGATAATTCTTGATATCCTGCTACACAAAATTAACGATTACGTTGAAATTTTAATGCACGCTCTATGTCAGGATCATGAGTAGTGACTGCTGTTACAGAAGATCAAGTGCTTTCTTATAGCCCAGAGTTCTTTATTTGCTCTTTTACCAAGAGAGCTGAAAAAGCCCGAAAAATCAAGATTTGATAAGCCAGAACTGCGCTATTACAATATGGCTATTAAGTACTTTTTAACCCATGAATATATTTTCTGATAAACGCCAATGAGCGTTTTGGATTTTTTAATTTTGATGACCTGGTTGAAGACCAGGTCAGACATGTGAAGGAAATACTTCATCCTTTAAATATAGAATTTCTGAAGTTGAGTTCCCTTGGGATAATCAAACCAAGAGGAAATTTTATACAAAAGGAAATATATCTTCCTTGAATGTTCATGCTCTAGCATTCGAATCGTATGTATCGTTATGCAATAATCATGTGCCTGAAACTGAACTGCACAGTATATCTTCTGTTTCCTACAGTAATGGCTCAAATCTGCATGAAACAGCTCCAATAATAAATACTTCTCATTATTACACTTCAACAATAGTTGAACAAGCAAGAACTTTACAATCTGGTTGTCAAAATCTTTCAAATGGTCAACAAAATGCTTGTGACCAGAATGTTGCATTTTCTCAACCTCCTAACCATTCAGTGGGGATGTCTACTCCAATGTTCATGATACACAACAAATACCTGCAGCAGTTTCTACATTTAAATTAAATCCAACTATTTCATCTTTTGTCCCGCAAAATATGGTAAATTAATCGTTCTCATTGAATGGTTTTTCCAGTTCAAGCTCATAATGCAGTTACTACTAGTATTCATGAAAATATATAAAATAAAGAACAATATGCAAATTCCAACAGTAGGAAAATGCTGTTCCATACTTGTAATAAATTTCAAGCCCTTTACGAATTAAATTAGCAGTAAAAAATCTGAACTTTATATCTTGACCTTCGTCATTATCGACTTCTTTATCATCATAAACTGTCATAAATTCGATCAAATAGTCCTCACCCAAAAGACACGAATCCCCAAGTTTTTAGAGAATTCGTGCTAGAACAAAAAAAAAGTTCATGTGAAAAAAAAAATCGTTACATTCGTGTTTGTTATTTTAAAATCGTGTAAAAAAGGATTTGGGTGTATTTAGAAAACAAATGAAATTTTTTTCCTGCATCAGCAAGAAATTATATAGTTTCATTAAGTAGGGGTGAAACCTGCTGCTCTTAAAAATTTCAAAATGATGTCTTAGAGATAAAAGAATAAAGAGTAGAAAATATTTATAAAATATCATCTGGAGAAAAGGTTTCTGACTTAGGGCCGGACTTGAAGAGTAGTTTTTCAAATGTCATCTGCCAACATCTTTTAAAAAATATATTGGAATTATCTCCAGAATTTTTTAAAGTACTGTAATTTCAAACGCGATGCTTCAAACCTTTTGAAAAACTTTTAATAAAAATAAAATTTTCAATTTTCGAATTGTGTTTTATTTTTAAATATACGGCTATACTGAGAAAGTATGCATTCTGATTTTATGAAGCAGGAAAAGTTCCAGTTTTAAAATGCTTATTTTCGTGCAGTTTTTCAGTAGAACTTTTAATAGTTTGCAGTGCTTTGAAAAAACGAATTTTTTTTGTATTGCATCCTACAGAATGCGTGTTCTTTCTTTCTTTTTAATGATTGGTGAATTTCCAAAGAAGATATGGCAGAAAATTCCCAATTATATGTTTTCGCAAAACTTTGAAAAATTGGAATTATTATATCAATTTAAATTTTTGGCGCTCTATTCAAGCGGAAAAGAAATTTAGTCTACTGAATATTTTGTTCCTCACAAAAATATATAGAAAAAACAAACAAAGAAAAAAATGACAATGATTGTTTTTTATTTATGCATTTTTTTATACCAATACCTATACATTTTTTGGAAAAGTATTGGAATATTGCCTTTGCTTCTGTGTTATCGAATTTTACATTCATTTCTAACTACGAAGAATAGAAGAAAATATTCCATAGCAATTCAAGTCGTCGTTTTCATGAAAAACATTCGCTCGTAAGACGTATTATTTTTATTTACGAAGGAAAGAGCTGCAATACCAATTTCTACTTCATTACCTTTCTTCTAAGTATAACGAATGTTCCCATAAAACATCATATTTTACTTAGATAACTATAATATCTTTCATTTGGAAAATAATTCTGGCCTATTTCGTGCATGAATGCTGATGCCAAATTGTTTTATTCTAAGTAACAAACAACATATCGTACATGAAGCATAATATTTCTGCCTTTTAAGAAGCATCTGTTCATTTTCCCCCCGCATATTTACAAAAGAATGTACTGTCTTTCACATCATTCTTTCCAAAGTTCATTGTATTTCATTTTTTTTCTTCATATATTGTCTTTAATCGTCTGCGTTTAAAACTTTTCTCTCGTGAAGCTCAATGGTTTTATATATATAATTGTTGCCAAATATCTGTGTAAATATAATGGTGATCTCATCAATGTATTGAAAATAAATACCGAAAAGAAATAGCCTGATACTAAAGGGTTTGCATAACATGAACTTCTTTTTTTAAGAAAAAAAAAATTAGCAGCACATTATCTGTTTATATGAATATAACTCTTTGCGTGTGTTTATAATATGATTCGTGATTATTCTGCTATCCTTTTATGGTATCGTAGTCATTAACAGTTTGTTTATGATGCAGAGCTCTGTCAAAATTGCCAACTGCAATTATTTCAATTGCTCGATTATGTAATTTCGAAATGGTATATTGATAGGCTTTCATTCAGAGAACGGCCAATTAAATAGTTTAACAGATTCTACATAATATTCCTGCAATTTCTTTTGAAACAGACGTAGGTAATCTGAGTACATATCTTTTCTGCTGTTATATGTTTTACCTGAAAGTTCTATTTCCTGAGGCAAACGAATTAATGGCGTTGATTTATGTGCTGGAATATAACTTATGTGTATGGGTATGTTAAGTGATTTAAATTTTTCTTATTTATTTGTAAAATTATTTTATTTGACAATACGTGAGATTGATTCTAATTTTTATTTTTGATCGAATAGAGATTACAAATGTGAGCCGATCAGTTCACATGGTGTTGAAATTTACGATGATAAGAATCATATGAAAAATTGATATTCATGGAAAAATATATTGGCAAAATACTTAAACAGAATTCCTAATTTAGAAACTAAACTTACTGATAATATTTTTGCTTTAAAATTCTAGAGATCAAATGACAAAATCTATTTTGACAAAATGTTCTAAAAACTCTTTTTAATTAATGTTAAATGTCATTTTTAGAATAAAAATTCAAATTCGTTTCATTTTTTTAAAATTTTATAATGCCTTTCATATGTTTATATACATATATATGACAATAAAAATGTAAAATTTCAACTTTACCTCTGTAAGTTTAACCATTGAAATTACAGAATTTGGCGATAAGTATATGGAATCATAAGGTCTTTTTAATAGTGATTGATCTGTCAGTCGCTACTAAATCATTTTGCGACATCTTATTTATATAATTCTGCATTATTTTACTTTACTATAGTTATTTATTTAAAATAACATTATCGTTAATTCTTAGTATTACCTATGTATTAAATTTCTATTTTTAAGAATTAATCATTACATTAGAAGTTACAATATTTTTTTAGTGCAAACCTTTTAAATACCTAATGGTTAATCCAGAACTTCTTACGTATATCTTAGAACTTATTAAGGAAATTAAATTGGATTTTGAATTCCAAATTCTGTGCTTAACCAATGTTGTTTGCATAATATTTGTTCTTCACAATTCTTAATGTAAAGGATCAAATCAAAGCTTATGTGTTACCAATTCTTCTTAACATTCATTTATTTTTTTCCAGCCATAAAATTTTTTGAAACAAATAAGTAAAAATTGAAAGGTTTTAAAAAATTCAATGGCAAAAACGATTTATTATGAATTAGTAGAATGGTGAAAGGCATTAATTCCTTCTTTCTTTCTACAAGATCTGTGAAATATTTTCGATTCAGACCTTTGATACGCAAAAAAAAGTTTTACGTAAATAAAATATAGCAATAAAACTTGGTATTGCTTGTTACATATACTATAATAATGTTAAGGCCATTTCAAATGTATTCATATTTTCCTACTGATATCTTTTATAGTACAAAATAATGAATAATTTAGTCAATATTATAGCGTATTAGTTAATACAGTTTAGTACAGAATACAAAGAGAGACAAAATATTTTTCTTGAAACAAACATATAGAAAAAAAAATTAATGTGGAAGATCTCTGATTCGGAATTAAATGACTTATAATACAGAGTTATCCATAATTCCTTCCGGGGTTTCGAGCCTCTAAAGAAGTGATTCCCAAAGTGATCTATATGGACCCCCAGGGGTCTATGACGACTTGCAAGGGGTTCACGTCAGCAAAAAAAATTTGGGGGGTCCATGAGGTATAAATGGGGGTCAACGATAACCAAAATCAGATTGTAACTTTAATTTTAAAAGAAAATTTAAGCAAGTGTAAACCAGATTTACCTATTTCATACCTTTATTTACTAAATTTACTGGGGTTAATTTGCAGTTACAAAGCGAGAGCATAAATTTTATTAAAAAGGGACAACCATTTCAGTGTTTCTTGCTAGAATCCAGCTAAAGGAATGTAAAACTGGACTTTGCGAATTTTAACAGTTTCTCAATTTGTCACAGACAATCTGCCAGAAAAAATGACGTTTTAACTTATGTTTAACATTTAAGTGCCCGTTCAAAATTTAAAAGCCCTTTATTCAGGTTTTGAAACTAGGTTTGAGAATGCTTTGACTATGGTAACACCACATTATATATATATAGGTAATGAATTCATGTTGTCACGATAAAAAAAAAAATGTCTGGTTACAAAAGAAACTGATTTTAATAGCCCTAACGAATATCTTAAAATAAAGTTTAGAAACAAATGTCAACAATTTTGGCTTTAAAAAGATATACCAGTTATTTGTCCCGAATTATGGAACATCTCAAGAAAGTTTCTAACTGCTTTTCCCAGAAAGGAGGAGTTTCAGCGCGCTTGCCAACCTCCAAAAGAAAAACAAAAAGAAAAAACGAAAGATTGGATACTACTAACCGAGGAGATTTAGGGTTAAACCTGAAAAGATTGAAGCTTAATGTTGAAAATTTGTTGTTGAAGCAACGTATTCATTCATTCCACCCATTAAAAACATTTGTTTGTGGCTCAGTTATTTTATGTAACAATTATTTCATAGATTAATTAAATTTTAATTTAATCAATTCACATGTGTTTCTAAGTTGTAAACACTATACTTGAACTACAGTCAGAAGTGTAAAACTTTTAAAGTAACTAGTTCTATACCAACTGTCAAAAAACATTTAAGTTGATAAATTCGCAAATGTTTTGTATTAGGTAAGTAGGGGTCTACACAAAACCGAAAAACATGGCAAGGGGGTCTATGAAATAAAAAAATTTGGGAACCTCTTCTCCAAAGTATAAAAACTAAGACAAACAAAGCAAAAAAAAAGAATATTTGAAAGAATACAGAAACAATTCATGTTTTATTTGTGTACTTTACGTGCCAGTTGTCCTTTGTGTGAAACATTGGTTACACGGCACACATTATGCGATAGTCCAGTTCCTGCCACCCTCGACTCAACATGGTACTTTCAACGTTGTTGGCAACTCGTGTTGTCTTTTTCATGTTATCCCAAAATTTGATCTTTCACATAAGACCAAGTTTTCGTACCTCCTTTGCCGCTTGATGTAGCAGACCTGCAAGAAAGAATAACACGTGCTGCCAATAACGTCGATAGTACCGTATTGAATAAAACTGGTCCATGTGGGGCAGGAACTGGACTATCTCATTGATATATGCCGTGTAACCAAGGTTTAACACATAGAACACCTGTAAGATACGTAAATAAAACTTGAATTGATTCTGTGTTCTTTCAAATGTTCTTTTTAATCTATTCATCTTAGTTTTTTTTAATGCTGCCATTTGCAACTCCAGAAGGAATTATGAATAACCCTGTACAGTGGCGCACGCAAGGGGGGGGGGTCCTAGGGGTCCGGACAGCCCCCTCCCAAGCCTTTGAGTGTTTTTCGATTGATGATAATCCTATATATATATATATATATATATATATATATATAACGTAAAATTTAATTAAGTATTCTTAATTAACAATTTATTTTATTAATTAATGCTAATTATTAATTCAATAATTTATTACTGTTTTTTGTTGACATGATTAGAAGATTTAATTGGTGTTGTCTTGAGGTATGATACGAGTTGGGGGACTTGAAAAAATTTTGTGTGCGCCACTGATCCTGTATAATGTAATTTTCTATTTGACGTTTAGACTGAATGGTGAATCCCGTTTGTGCCATTTCCTAAGACAGAATCTGGCAAATTCTATTCTTGAAAGGAAATAAGAAAAAGAAGCAAAGAAAACTTTATAGAAATATTGGTAAAGTATATAATAACAGTGTTAACGTACTGTAATTTCGACCACTACTACAAATATTTAGGAAATCAATCCTGTGTTTCAATTTGAGAAAACAGAAATTTTATTTCTTTACTTTTAAAGCCATCCTGTTTTACATTTTTTTGTTGATTTTATTTTGAGTTTTATCTTATTCAATATACCATTCGAAAAGCCAGAGCTTTCTGCAAAATAAACGGAACCTCGATTCTAGCCAATCTTCGAAATAGCAACTCACTCCTTGGATATATAACATATTGAATCGAACGCGCGACATTTACTCCGTAAACCATTTGATTCCCTCTGCTTCTTCCAGCCATTAAAGCCACGAGAAACCGAAATACCAACATAAACAAATAAATCGAAGACCCATAAAGAAATAAAAGAAAATCGAAATCTTTTTCCGTCTGACAAACGACATGGAATGATCTGCCTAGAGAAAAAGCAAAAGGCAATAGTAAAAACTTCCATAGTATCCTGTTGTATATATGTTAACTCTGGGACCTTTCTTCCTTATGGCTTGGATCATCCACGTTAGCCACGCTACAAATTTATGCCTTTGCGAAAGCGCAGAAAGAGAGCTTTGGCAAATTACCCGTAAGGCATCCGGACCCTCCATATATTATTCCCGGTGCCCAACCCCCTTGGATTTCGACTTTATTTACACATGAGAGGGATTGCTGTTGGTTTTTGCGAGATTCCATTAGGTCAGGGGGTGTTCCCTAGGTGGGCATGGAACGATTCATTGGGAAAAAGAGGATTCATTCTCCTTGGGGGTTTTATTTGTTTTTTCATTTTTGTAGTTTTATTTTTTTCCATTTTGTTCGGCAAAAGGAGATAGATGGGAGTTTTCTTTTTGAGTATTGATGAAGTCTGATGGTATGTTCGGTATCGTGTTATATTTTTTTGTTTTGTTTTTGTTTCTTATCAGTTCGCGTGTTGGTGGATTTGATCCGAATCTGAGAAGTTAATGTTTTCTTAGAGAATCATTCATTCAATGTATCTTTTTATTTCTTCTTTTTCCCCCTTAGGGTGGCGTTTTTCATTTTTTAAGGAAGTGCTCCTAAATAATGCTATTTAAAATTTATCTTAAAACTACTAAAAATATCGATGTGAAACAATATACAGTGAAAATCGCGTGTAAGGAATTATTATTCCTTCTTCCCTCTTACCCGGCTAGATGTGTAGGAGGAACTAAATGATCAGACGACATGATGAACTTTAATTATTTATTTATCTCTATATTTAACACAGACACAAATCACACTCTTATTAAGATAAATTTGATCAATTAGAGCACGAAGGTGAGACAAGATAGCGTGGGGACAATATATATGATTATGAGAATCTATCTTTACGATAACTTATACAAAGCTAGATTTAAGAAGCGTGCTAATAATTTAACTCTCTAACTTTTATTTGAACTAAGATTACAGTACCTAAATCTTGCAATCCTTTAAACTATTCGACATAGCCTTGAACACTAATAGTTGACTTCAGCACTTCTTAGAGATTCCAACTTCACGCGTCGTACACTGTTTACGTACTACTGCCGGATTGCTATCTTCTCATTAATTTACTTCACATCCGAGCTATCCTCACTTCACAAATCTTCAATTCTTACTTCACTAACTCTTAAAACTCGCGAATACAGAATATATATATTAAACTTTTTTGCATAATCACGTTTTTCTGTCCTCGGTGAAAGTTGTTTGAAAGAATGCTTGCCCTAAAGGGATCCCCAAGGAGTTAGTGAAAGGTCGCGTATATATCCGTCATACGCTTAACACGGAACTGAAGAGACTGAAATATTTTTCGTGTTAAAAAATATTGCAAAAAAAACCCGTAAAAAAACAAAATTAAGTTTATTAGAGTTTATTTACATGGATATGTATATATGCATATGTTTAATAAAAATCAATGAACCAAAAACATTCAAAAAAATTTAAAATTCAAATGAACAAAATAAAATAATAATAAACCGTATAAAATAATTTAAAATTTTTTTTTCAATTTTTTTAAAAAACAAAACATTTATTGAATTTTTGGAAATTAATTTTTGCATTGTTTTTTTAGCATCAAAATGTCAACAAATTGTTCGATATCGTCTATTTTGTTCTTCATTTCACCATTAGAATGTGCTTCTAAATAACTGCGCCATCCGCGTTTTCTGACCAATAACAAAAGTCTACTGAAACTCGTATGATTCTAAAAGCTTTCGGTTGAGAAACATCATAAAAGCTGAGATCTTCGGAGCTAAAAAAATAGGAAAGTTTATATGTATGACTATATGCGGTTCACTGTGGCTTCGACAACTGGTTTAAAAAGGAATTTCACGTCGAATCGGTTATTAATTGCTTTCAATGGCAAAAGTTTTTTACGTTTGCAATCAGAAACTGATATGAAGTAGCGAATGAAGCCTTCTTTTTTTAAACAGAATCCTTAATAACTAACTAGTGATAACGTTTTTTTCCTTAAATTATAAAACTTCATTATATGTCTATTGTCTTTGAATTAGAAATAAAATCTGTTATTTAATACAGTCGACTCGCGATAATTCGAAGTTCGAGGGACCAATGAAAAACTTCCAATTATCAAGAGGATAGAA
Organism: Trichonephila clavata; assembly: GCA_019973975.1. Lineage (NCBI taxonomy): Eukaryota > Metazoa > Arthropoda > Arachnida > Araneae > Nephilidae > Trichonephila > Trichonephila clavata. Next base: position 14,800 of record BMAO01032742.1, read on the forward strand.
GAAATTCCCAAAATACACGAGGAGAAATTTTTTTTTTTGGAACACATTTAAATTGAAACTATGTAATAAAACAACAATTGTACATATGTATAAAATTATTTTAAAGTATTTTTAAAAAGTAGATATTTTACAGTATAAGTATTTTACAGAAGTTAAAAGTCCTGTACTAAGAATACATTCTCTCTCATACTTACTTCTACGCATCTCTTCTTCATAATAGCCGACAATCCTTTCTGAACACATGTGTAGCAAAGCCACGTGTTAAACGAAAGAAATGGACGGCTGACAAAAGGTGCGGTTGGTCTATTAAAGGTCCACTTAAAGGAATGAAAACAATAAAAGTGTCATTCGCCTGAGGAATCGGAAAACACTAAGAAGGGATAGCAGACAGCTGCATTACAGGGGAGACACACAGAGACAACATAACGCAAAACTTGTGAGTTCTAACCTGTTTATTACAGGACTGCAGATGATAGTGAGTGTTCGAATTATTGAGAGTTTTATAAGATAACTTCGAATTGTAGCGTGTTGTGGTCTGGTCAGCTACAGATTTTACTTCGAAATATTGAGTGTACCAAAACTTATTGTTTTAGTTCGAAATATCAAAAGTTTTTCTAGGGGCTGAGCATATACTTCGAAATATCGAGAGGTTCGTATTATCGAAGGTTTGAATTATAGATAGTCGACTGTATTCCCTCGCTATTTTCCTTATATTTAGATAGGAAATCTAAACCTATTCACCTATAAACCATCTTCACCTATTTTATTTAGTTTAAATTTGATATAATGAGTTTTATTTATGCATAACTTTTAGGAGCATGTCTATCACTTAAAAAAAAGTTTCAACATATTTCCATTTTTTTTTTGCTGCACTGTGTGAATAACCGGACAAAATAAATATATTCCTTAAAATGAAAACTGCTTCAACAATCTGGGGAATAACAGTGTTCTATAAAATGGAAGAGACTGCAGTCTCTTGGTAAATTAAGAATTCCATTAAGCATGATTTATAAAGTCTAATAACTAGTAACTAACTGGCTAATCCATTAAGGAGAAGCTGCAATGCATTTGATAGTTAACGTAAATTGTTTGCTGCCTCTAGAGGTCTATTAATCTAACTAACGCCTTTAACTATTTTAATACAGTGGACCTTTGCCTAATTGAATGATGTTCGTAAAATCGAAGGGTTATTATATTAATGGGCAATTTTAAAGGGCCTATTACTTCAATAAATGGTGTCTGGAAACTATCTTTTAAGTTGCTTAATAGCATAGGTATGCTAGATCTACTGTTGGTAATTAGAAATATGAAGCCTATCAAATACTCTATTTTAAATTCATTATTAGACTAATGATGTCAATTCCCTTTCTCCATTATCGAAGAGGAATTAAAGTTTAAATTGTAATAATGTAACTAATATATTCATCCGAAATAGAATTTAACGCCAAATAATCACTTCTGTATATCCCTTAGTGAATATTATTCCCATCCAAGAATAAATGACGCATCTTTAGGGAAAATACTAAGCACCCCCAGAGGTAAATTTGGGGATGAAGTTATGGGGCTGCAGCCCTCCTCCTTTCCAGAGCTGTGGGAACTTAGTGATGTATATTATAATACAGGCATAAACGGTTGTGTGGTCAATAAGTTAAGCCAAGACAGCCGTTGTATGAACTGAACCTTATATAAATTGCTATTATTTTCTAACGTTCAGTGCTCATCAGTTGACAGAGGTTGAAAACTATGAAGTCCTTTGCCAGTAGCCCTTGTGTAGCTTAGAGGTCGACATGTATTAAACAATATCAAATTTTCCTCTTTTTCCTTTCGCTTTGCTTTTTTCCTCCAATATAATTCATTTTCCGAATTCTAGACTTGATTCTACCAAAGTTAGCTATGAAAAATACCGAGGGCTATTACTCACTAAATTTATATTACATGATACACATTAAATTTTGATTGCACGTTGTTCATAATATTCTGATGTTGTAATGCTCATCAAGTTCCAAAGAATAGGTGCTCATTTTTATCTCATACCGTGATATCTCTTAAATCCTTGTTGCCCGTTGCTCTTGAAATCAACACGGTATAAGGCTCTTTAATTCCGTCTGATGTGATCATCATTGTAAACACCTGTAGTATAATTATTATTAAATCCTTATTTTTCGCAATCATTAAATCTTTATGAATATGATGCTCACTGAATCCATATGACATGATATTTGATTGATATAGCTTAATTTTTAGTAAATCTATATATTCTTAACAACAAAGCTTTATTTGATAGGATGCTAGATAGATATAGAATGAATACGAATTTACATTTATTCCGAATTTATATAACTTTATTTCAGACTGAAATGGTCTGTTACCTACATTTTTCTGTCTAAATCTCATGTGACATTAGTGGTTTCGGTGGCTTAGTGATAATGGTCAAGCACTCGTGGACAGTGTGTCATGAGTTCGAGCCTTAGTGCCACTGAAGACCCGCCGTGTAGAGGGACTGATGCATGTTAAAACTATCGTGGCTCAAAGTTCTCACATTGGTAGGGTGTTTATTTATAGAGCGACGTTAATAAAAACTTACCAAAGTACGACATTTATGAAATAATATTAAAATTATTTTTTTAAACTTAAATATTGGATGCAAAATTACGCCTGACCACATTAACAGATTGGGCATGATCTCGAACTCAAGACCAGGACTTCTTGACTGCTTAAAGACTTCTTGAGGCCCTAGGCCCCTACACAAATGTAAGCCCTCACCTATGACCCGTAAAAGTAGACACTATACAGCATACGTTGTCAAATACTCATACAAACAATATCCCGAAACAAATAAAATTGCATGACTTATAATCGCATAAACCGGCTCAACCGGCTGCCATCCATTGACCGAATGAGTAATGAGGGTGTATGGTGTTAGGCATAGGCCTGTACGTGGACGACGGTCATCACATGTAGCTAGTTAACATGTTATCCGAAATTCCTAGTTTTTTGGAGAATACAACCGGAAATAACATTTGACCGTTTAAATTATTCGAATTATGATCTTACCAAGGCTGAGTCGAGAACGAGACGAGGCCCCCTTTGTGGCTGAGGCACTGGACCCGGACCCTGTTGGCCCATGACTTAAGACGTCTCGCTCAAGACCGACATTATTTTAGATGAGCCGTGGGTTTGAGTACCGAAGTCACTGAAGACCCCATTTCATAGAGGGGGGAATGTATGTTAAATCTGCCGAAGTTCAAAGTTCTAACACTGATGAGACGTAGAAGTTTAGAGGATGGGGTGCAAAATCAGGTGGCATCCTTATAACTTGGATCATAACTCTAACTTACTACAAAATTACGCCTTACTGTAACTGTGAAATACGACGGGGGTATTCAATGAATAAATCAAATTCATACTCTGAAGAACTTCTACTCTGAATGATCCATTTATCCAGATAATATATTTCCAGAAATATTTTTAGACCTTTGTTTTGAGAAACGTTTTTATTTTTAAAAAACTGGAACAATTTCCACATAAAAAAAGGGGCGGCTACAAATAAAATTAAGCTCATGTCTCCAATTTGTTTTTATGAACTGACGGTTGCTAAACTTTCTGGGAGACAAAACCTCCCTAAATGTAATTAAGATTTCTACAAAACTTCTTATTCGTCATATGTCCTGGAAACTGCTTAAATATTCGCGAAAACACCTTTCCCCAAACTGAAATCCTATTCTTCATTCCCATATCGTATAAACCTCAGAATGCATCACGGAATTCCTCTTCGCCTGGTCTCGGCTTCAGGAAGAATCGAATCTCTTCTACAAGGACAATGCTTCATCTGTGATTCACCATAAACGTCATTCTGTACTAATGTGTCGCATATTGTTCGCCGTCCTCCCTTGTTCGCAACTTCCGTCTGCTCCAAGGAAGTATCAAATGACAGGAGTTGCCTCGTGCTTGGATAAAGTGTCTATTGTTGACAGAAGTTCATAAGGAACTTTCGTATACTTCGTTCTTCGCACTTACCTCGGAAGAATGTGGTCTTTGTATTATTTCATTCATGAAGATGAAGTTGTCTTGCATAAGGCTGGGAGAGTTGGAAATGTGTTACCTTACGTTATTCTGCCATAAGGGTTTGATGAATGAATCGTTTAAGGAACATTGAGATATTGTCATCTTTACTGGTATTCAGTTCTTCCTTTAATAAATTATTTATATACTAGAATCCACCCTAGTTAAGTAAACTTCCTAGTTTGTGGTAAAATTTGAAAGAATATTTGAATTAGTACACACAAGGGGGGAATGTAATTCAATCTTTTTTAGGAACAAACTCTATCAGATTTTGAGTTTTATATAAATATCAACAATTCTATTTACCGTAAAATCCGGCGTATAGTGCGCACCCATACTTTTAAGCCGTATTTTTTAGTTTTTAGCTATATTCGCCGTATAATGCGCGCCCCCTTTTTTTTATAAAGCAACCAGAAGTTTGCGTGTACATTGTTCATAAGTTTTTAAGTCATTTATTCGAGTTATTATCCCAGGATTATGAAAAAATAGTATACTGTTAGAATCAGAACCCTTTAACTTCATTAGGTATGTCAATTCTTTCAAATATATAGCATTCCAATCTATATAGGAGTTTAATTTTACTTATGCTCATCTCTTTTTTATTTTTGATGCTATCATTTTTATACCCGGCGTATAATGCGCCCCCGTAAATTTTTAATCTCATTTTTTGTGTGTGTTATAAGTGCGATATACTCCGGATTTTACGGTAATTTCTATTGCGTTCGCTATATTTGAGCAATTAAAAATATTAATGCATTGTTTAGCTATCTTATTTGAGATAAATGGCACGATTTATTGCATTTATACATTACGAAGAAATAAAAAATTAATGCACGTATTTTATATAAATGTGACTGACAGCGTTCTAAACTGTGATTTGAAAAATGTATAAATGGATAATTTTTGTTCATATTTAGTATCAGTTAAATTAGAATATACAGTAACACCTCGATTTACGCTACCTCGACTTACATGAACCTGAAGTGATGCGATTTCTTAAATCTCGTCGATTCCTCTTTAAATTGATATTTAAAAAAGAAAAAAAAAGGTGAAAATGATAATGTGATTGAAGAAGAAGTCGATCTTGACAGGCAAATACGTTTAGAAGCGGATAGTGATGACATTCAAGAAATGCTGGATTCCCAGAATCAGGAGCTGGCAGTTGATGAGCTCAAAGAAATGCACGAGCAAGACGTTGGAGACTGTCGAATCAAAAGATTGAATGGTGTGTTGGGAATTGGACAGAAGGCCTCAGTTTAGATGAAAAAGAGTTATACATTTTAGAAAATACATACTCCAACGAAGAGCGTGTTTTTTCTTTTAACAAAACAGGAAATAAAAAAAATTATTAGCGCATAAGGAGGAAATTTCTCGAAATAAAAAACAATATTTGAGCTGGCTGACTACTTTATTTTTATGAGACCTTCTGCATCAAAATAATTTAGGTTTGCGATTTTGTATTTGTGTTATCTAAGGTTTTATTACACATTATTTTTTCTAAATTATTATTTTCCCTCGTCTGCGGCCCGAACTAAAAATAATGTACTAGTATTTACCTGCGAAATTATACCCCAACTTACGCCGTTATCATTCATCACAACTATCACGTAAATTTGGGATACTACTGTATTTTCAAAACATCCTTCTTTTATAAAAAAAAATTTCTGAAATGTTAGTATTTTGCCTACATATAACTAGGGTTTCTATACTGGGACCGAACTAGAATTATTGAAAAATTCCCATTGTTTTTATAGATACGATCAATTGAAATAATAAAGGGTCCTTTCTGTTAAAATTTCTCTATTATGATATAATAAAATATGAATATATCCATTTCTAAATTATATATTTACATTATCGAAAATAATAACTCTTTAATTTCAAGGTGTATTTTGCATTTGCTAAACTGATTATGTCAAAGAGTCTTAAGACTCCTTGAGGCCCTGGGAGATGCAAAGATAGGCCCTACCTGAAATCTTTAAAAAGTAGACAGTATACAGCATGCATCGTTAAATACTCGTTCAAACGGTAATTTTATACAAATAAATGTGCACCACTCACAATCTCACAAACCTAGGTACAAACTGGTTCGACCGATGGCCGCATTTCGACTAAATGAGTTGAATGATTATTTAAGGTATTAGGCCTAGGCCTAGACATGGACAACGGTCATCACATAATAATACAGTATTGCCATTTTTTCCAATTGGCCTGCAGTTTGAAATTCCCTGTTTTTCGGAGAATATGTACGGGAATAATATTTGACTATTGAAATTATCCGAATCATGATCTTATTAAAACAAAGTCGAGAACGAAACGAAGCCCCTACTTAAGGCGATGCCCTGGGCTCGGGCCCAGTTGGCCCTTGCTTTAAGACGTCCCTGTGTCAAAGTTTACACTCAAGCATTAAATGTAAACATTGTGTTTCAGTTTTAATTTTGTTGGTTGTATTATAATAGTGTTAAACGATAAATAATTAAAACTATTAAATTATTTGATAATTTACTCAAGATGATTGTAATGCTGATGTTTGCTGAGAAAATTTGATACATTTTTATCTTTGTTGAAAATAAGACATTTGATAAAATTAATAGTGTTGATCTTTCTGCCATTTTCATTTAAAAAAATCATCATCGTAAAAAGGATCGAAAAACTTGAAATAACTTTATTTCTGTCTTGTTTTATTTATAAAAAAAATATGTAGCCGTAGAAATGAGTTTTAAAATTAATTTTCTGACCGTCATTGAATTTAATGAAATACCAACGACTGCATATTTAAAATAAGGATTATGAAATGTTAGATTTTAAAGGCTAGTAAGCGACTAAAAAAAAAGAAATCCTTTGTTGTTGTAGTTCTTTAATAAATTATCAAATATTGCTTTAAAAAAACTGAGTTTAAAAGTATTTGTCTGTATTTTAAATCTGAAACTGAAATGTTTTTATAATAGCTAGAAAGATATTTAAGAATATATAAATCCACACATAAAATAATTAACAGCTTTGAATTTATAAAAATGGAATTTCAATTCATTTTTAAAGCTGAATTTTTTTAAAAAAAATTAGATTCGAATGTTTTGGAAGCATTTTCGCGCCCAATCTTCAATATAGAACTTTCTTAATATTCACTTTTCTATTAGTTACATATTTTTACTATTTTTCCGCTTAAAATACTAATTATGCTTTATCAATTGAAGCGCTTATCTTGAACTACCTTGACCAATTCGAAAATTGTTTTTAGAGGAACTAAAAATATTTTCATTGACCTAAAATTGCGCACTGTGGAACATTTCCTAAATAATATACATCATTAAATATTTCCATTAAGAACCTTTTAATGGGACAGCGTAACGAAAAATTACACTCCTAAAAATGAAAAAGAAAATCATTATATTCCTACTTGTAAAGAAATAAAACTATGACATTTGTCAATTGACTTTTGTTAAAAGCATTTGGCTTCCAATTAGAATTTGTTTTAAAGCGGAAAAGGATGTTTCGATAGAAGTGTTCTTATAAATGTGCATAAAATGAATGTTCCAGTTATTTATCTGGCTATTATTTTTGTAAGTGCAAGACGTGTTTTTCAGAGGGAAAACGTGCAAAAAAGCTACGATTTGTATAATAATGAAGAGGATTTACATTATCCAAATACATCTCAAATGAAATAAAGAATTTTAAATCGAAAACCGATTTTAAATAAAATAAAAAAATCAACTATATATATATATATATATATATGTAAATGAAATTTTTTTTAATTAGAATTACTGTAATTAAAATTAATTAATTATTTGTCACTACTTGTTTATAATTAATGCATGTTTTTCGGCGAGATGAATCAAAATTTCTATTCTTACTAGAAAAAACTAACGCATCCGTTCGCTGTTCTTGAATCCAAAGATTTTGTACCCATGCTAACCGAGTGGTCATTGTAACGAACTCTTTTCTGACGTTGTTGGGTTTTGCACTTGAGTCCTGGTCGCCCACTGAAGACCTGCCGTGTAGAGTGGCTTTTTGCGCGTGAAATTAGTCGAGGCACGAAGGTCTCACGTAGGCGTTGTATTCAAGTTGGCGGTTCGGGGTAGTATAGGTAGCAGATCCGATATCCTCGTCGTTTAAACGGTATAAAATTTTGAAATATGTTGGCAATAGCTTTCACGTAACCTTAGAAAGCAATGCTAATAAAAATCAGAACAAAGAAAATTTTCCTCCGTCCGCCAATGACGTTTTGAGAAGATAAACTGCTTTGATGTGACCATATGTTTTATAGTATTAAATCAAAACCTGATACAACGAATTTGTAAAATGTTTGATACTTTTTAACCTAACCGTGTAAAACGAAGGTTATTTGCACGTTGGGAATCAAATCTCGACGTTACGGATTATTTTAAGGATGTAAGAGATTATTAATATATATTTTACACTTCTGTAAAAACAGTTGTTTTAAAACTTCACTTTTGTATCATTTCACTCTCTTTTTTTTTTTGTTCTTTTTTTTCTTTTCTGGTTATCTTAGAAACCATATAAAGAATGCAGTGTGATCTAAATAATGATATGCATTAGATGCAAATTTAATGACACGGCATAAAAATCAAATCCGCCCCAGATTTCGTTTTTACCGTCCAGCATTACAAAGAACATCTATAATCCCTATAAATCCGTTCCAGACGTCTACGTGTAATCAGATTTAGGCCCATACCCTCCCCTCTCAAACGATTCTACATCCATATTAATTAAGGTCCCCCTACTATTCTCACCTACCCTGCTTGACAAATTGTGCCACTCTGCGAAATTAACCGTGGAGCTCCAAACCTCCCCCCAAACGAAAATTCCCTTACGTCATTCAGGTGGACAAATCTCTTCGGGGAGAGGGGGTTGATGCAATGCGTTTTTATTACATCGAGTCTCCTGTGTACAACGATTCACCACATGCCGCTATGTCAAGCTATTCGCTGGTGGGGTTGCTTGTTTTGTTTTTGGTTGCAGGGTCAGTGACAGTGATAAATCCATAGTCGTGTGCTGTGTGATTACTAAAGTGAGAGGATACTTGTCCCCCTGTTGAGATTTGCACCCCTAACTCTGTTTTGGATGATATAAATCAGGTATGGATCAGTGTAATCTACCGCCTTTCGCTATTAACGTCCAACGTCAAGCAGCTATTGGTGTTTTTATATGTTTGTTTTGGAAGACGAATTGTTACTGGTTACTCAATTATGTTAGTTGCTGCATGACATTGTGTATTTGTCTTACTCTGCTGTTTTCTATATATTTCGGAGAATAAATTCAGTTTTTTTCCTGAAAAACTTTCATTAGTCAAAGGTTTTTATGTTTACGTTTGTCATAAAATGTTGTTGCGGTAAATGGTAGGAATGCACATAGATATATGTGTTGAAAAATTTGTTTTCAATGTTTGTTTGAGATATTTTTGCTTTTGTTTTGATGGTTGTATACATTTATGCCATGCAGTAGTGCACACAGGAATTTTTCAAGGGGGGGGACCGAGGTCGAAAGTCCAGTGTTCTCGTACCATGCTTCAATACGCAGCCCAACGTATTCTTTTAATTTTTTCGATTTTCGGGAACAAAAAACAATAAAAAATAATTAATCAATGAATAATTAGCGTTAGTTAATAAAATTAACTATTAAAAATACATAATTTTTACATACTATATACATAGAATTATAATCAATCGAAAAAAATCAAGGGCTTTTGGGGGGTCCGGAGCCCTAGGACTCCCCCCCCCCCTTGTGTGCGCCACTGATGCCATGCGATCGATAATCATGAACTGTATGGTCACAAAATGCTTTTTATTTTCATTAAATATTATTTTTGTCATTTAAGAAGGAAACGTATGGGAGCATATTAGTATAGATTGTTGAATCTATAATCAATAATTTCCCTCTTATATGTAGATATTGTGGAATGTATTTTAGTCTAAGACATACAGTAGAGTTAAAAAAATGTATGTTTAAGGGGAACATTTTTTAACCAGTTAATTGTTGAGCCCCTGTTTTCTAAAGCGCAACTATAAGTGTCAAGGAAATAGATAAACGTCTAGTGTACTCATCAATCAATCAATAAGTGCCGCAGTTAAAATACTGGAACAAAGATAGGTTTTTTTTATATAAAATTGCCAATTTTATTACTAATGTTTATTATACGGGGCTCTATGTATGGGGTTATAAAGTAATTTAGCTTGGTAGCGGGTTCATGAGGCCGAAGGTCCTTCCGACTGAAATTTTTTATGGATATCTGTGAATTTTAGTGACTCTCACAATTCCCGATATGAGAGACCTAAACACACACTAGTTTATTTCCTTCTTTTCTGACAAAATTTTTTCTACCTGGCTCGTTACTAAGGAAGCTCTGGAATAGGTGCTACAGGGTTGATCATAGTCCTCTTACAAGAAAGCATCCTTGCCTTTTCCCTACCCCCAATAAAATAACTATTCTTTAGGCAGCATGGCATTGGACCATTATTCTAATGTCAGCACGTGGTTGTACCACCAATATCTAGGTAACTTCGGGCCTACAGCTAGCAATGGGCTCAGTTCCTGGTTGGCGTCACGCATTTGTTCCATGGCTGATTATACCTGAAGGAACCCTTTTCTCAATCAACTTTCCGATTTTGCCTTTGTCCCTTTCAGACTAACATGTAAAAAACATTACCATCGCACATAAATAAATTCGCTATGCGTACTTATACGCATTTTCAGCACATGCATACGGGGACGCATGATCTCATCTTAAATTTTTCATATTTTTTTATTTATTTATTTTACCCTGGCCTGGCCTCAAAATATTCTGAACATCTTGAAATTTGAGAATATGTTTTGTTTTTCTCAAAAATTACAGTTAAAATAGCCAATGGTCACTACTTTTGACGCACATGGCGAGTTTACTCGTCATGACACAAAATCTTGCAACCTCTCCATGACGAGTCAATCACAGTTAACTGGTTAAAAGGTCAATGAACTAACTGTAGGTAAAGCTGAGAATCCATACGATGTGTTTTTGTTATATCAAGCCTCAAGAATATTGGGGTCTTGAATATTGGTCAAGAATATGCCTGCTGAATCACGCTGTCTTCTTAGGAATAGCACCCCGTGTTGCTGTAGCGTGTGACGTAAACTGAAATCAAATCAAATCAACTCTAAGAAGGTTTTTTTTAGGAGATATAGAATCAATGATAGTGATAAGTTCCAAGTCATGAGAACATGATAAAATAATAATAAAATATTTTATTTACACTTTTACAGATTCTTATTCTCCATTTGAGATTTACAACCCTCTTTATTTTATCTATGGGGTATTGATACCGTTTAAGACCCTGTGAGTAACCTGGTCTGAAAATCTGACGAAGTTTAAAATCTTCATGTGGACACAGCAAACACATTTGGAAAATGAGGTGACATAGCTCAGATGTATCTACGTCTCTTGTTCATAATTCAGAATTACGTGATCTTTTACCAATAAGCCCTTTGTATATTCTATATGCGAAATTAATATGCAATCAATTAATTGTTATATCTTTTCTATAAATTATGAATGGATCGGGGAAATCTTTCCTTTTTCAGTATAAGTCTGATTTATTGGTGATCAGACCCTCGCTTCAACAATTATTATAATTATAATCCATCTCCAACGAAGATTTTGCGTAACTCTCTAAAATATTCAAGATCTTAAATGCATTATTTATCCGTAGAGTTAGTAGTATTTGGTCTTTTCTTTATTTTTATTAGTCTTCATAATGTAATATTCTAAAACTATTTTCAAGTAGCCGTCGTTACGAGACTTTATTATTTTATGGTGAGATTTACTTACAGAGTCGCTTGTTTCAAAGGAAGCATTTTAAGAATGGCGAAGTAGTAATTAATAATGAGAAAATATCCTCGGTGGTGAGCGCATATATCGAGTTTTCATAAATTCAAATCACCAACATATTGAGATCTAGCAGATTTCACCCAAAGTCATCTGAGTGAAGTTATTCTCCCGTCTAAAGGGAGTGTTTAATAAAGGCTCTGAAGTTACAAACAGTGATAAATCCCTAACCCTGTGCTATGTGATTATATAAGTGAGGTGTATTATGTATTTATCGTGATGGTGTGTACTTGTCCTATTACTGAGATTTGCACTCTGACTCTATTTGGAATTATAATTTGTATTTAATTAAAATTCGGGTATTAATGCATTTAATGCCTGTCAGCATTAAATGCATTAGTTGCAAAAACAAAAAAAATAAAAAAACGAGAAAAAAATCCGCATATTTTCTACTTTTTATTTTATTGTGTGTTTTTTATTATTATTGTTGTTGTTCGTTAGAAAATTATAAGCAAAGAATTTTTCCCCAAAAAGATTGTTGTTATTAAAACATTCTTTCGTGTTCTCCCCCAAAATAAGAAGGAGTGTTAATGTAAATGAATTTTCTGTTCAAATTTATTTTTTTAGAGTGGCCATAATAACCGAGTGGTCATGGTTGCGAACTCATGGCCAGCCTTTTCGAAACACGGGTTCGAGTCCTAGGGGCCGATGCACAATAAATCTGACTCAGGTCAAAATCCTCAGTTGGTGTGGGGAGGTAGTTTGGAGAAGGGGTCTAGAAATGTAGTCCAACGGCTTATATCTATACGGTCAAGTGTATATTTGAAGATTCTGAGTGTAGAGGACATGTTCCAGGCCTATCACGAGTTACAAAACCTTCCGTAGACCGTTTTCTAGCTCTTTTTGTCCGAAGGAAGAAAAACACTACTGTACCTCGGCTCGTTGGAAATCAATCTGTAGCATCAGGAATGAGATTCTCGCTAATACTGTGCGAAAATTTCTTCTCAATGCTGGTCTCTATGCGAGACGATCAATTGTACGTGTCTTTTTGGAACCACGATGAATAACATGTTCTTATTTTGTGCAAAAGAACACGTTTCTTGATCCAGACAATAGGCGAGTCCAGGTTCACACTGGCGATCAATTCAAAGCGTTTTCTGGTCTGGAGAGTGAGTGAGTGAATATTAAAGTCCCACTGTTCAGCTACACGAGGGCTTTTGGCGACGCAACCATGATCAAGTGACGCGGACGACACCTGAGCTGGCACCCCCTTTCCTAACTAACACAACACACCAACGGGAGGACGTTTGAGCTCTCGACAGATTTAACGTGCATCGTTCCCCTACACGGCGGGTCTTCAGTGGTACTGGGATCGAACTCATGACACGCTAGCCACGATCCGATGCCTAGACCACTTGGCTACCACGGCCACCTGGTCTGGAGAGAACAGTGCACCAAATACAAACAATCCAATATACTTGAAAGACACAGTTACAAAGGTGATGAAATCTTGGTTTGGAATAGGATCTCGATGATCTCGTGAACTTCCATGTGCTCCTTGACTGATGTGAGATGTAAGAACGAGATCCTTTATCAATATTCTCTCCTATATGTCGTTTCTTATTGCAATGAATTCATTCTGTGTGAGATGGATGCTAATGCACGACCTCATCTATCTGTGCTTGTTAAGGACTTTTTTATGATCTCGGTTTGAAGCATAGAGAATAACTGACTCAATCTCCTGATCTGAATCCAATAGAGCATATTTTGGTCTACTTTGGTAGACGTGTTGTTGTTTTTCTTCCAATGTTACTCTGTGTGTGGTCTTTGAATCCAATTTCAATGTCGAACGACTTAGCGGCTAGGAAATTCGATGCCGACAATACATCGGACACATTCCTTATTAGTAAGGTGACCGATAGTCCTCTTTTGGGGAGGACAGTCCTTCTTTTATAGGCTCTGTCCTTCTACGAAAAGTGTCCTACTACTTGTCCTCTTTTCCAATATTTTAAAACTGATTTGTTAATCTCTGTATTCAGAGATGCTAGGTTGAACTGTTACGCGTCGTGTGCCGGTACAGTATGGACTATCGGAGATATTAGTGTATTTTGTACATAATCAGGCATCTATTTCCCACAAAGCAATTCAAAAGAATGATGGCGAACATATTTCAGCTACAGGAGTTAGTCTTATTTTGAACGATTCCATCCTTCAAATAAATCATGATTTGAAGAAAAATTTATTCCTTTAATCATAAAAAGAAAATATTGTCAAACTTAGAAGAATCAAATTCGGGCATAACGGAAAAGTTTACTGAAGGAATGCGGGAATTTTTACCAAATTTTTTTGAAACGGTTAAAATAATTTTTTTCATTTGGTAATGATTTTTGGACAAGTGAGAACTTAAGATTGAATGTTGATACTTTAGCTGTTACACTTAACGTAAAATTCAATATATATATATATATATGAAGGATATTTCTTGCTCCCAAATTTTCGATACATTAGAAAATGATAAATGAACAAAAAAATCATTTAATGGAAAAATACTCATTTAAGCTTATAATTAAGAGCAGTAGCTCATACAAAAATTTTTCAGGGGCTCCAGGGTCGAAAGTTCACTATTCTAATATCATAATTCAATATGACTCTCGACGTATTCTTTTGATTTTGTCGATTTGGGGAACAATAACAGTAAAAAATAAATTATTGAATTAATAATTAGCATTAATTAATAAAATAAATTGTTAATTACAAATACCTCATTGAATTTTACGTATTATGTTTTGAGGATTATTTTCAGTCAAAAAAAAATGCAAGGGCTGTGGTGGGGGTTCCGGACGCGGGACCCCCTCCCCTCGCGTGTGCCACTGATTAAGAAGGATGTAAGTGTAATTAATGTGTTTTCGTTTGAATTAATAAAATGTTTCGTATATTTACATGGTAAATTTTCTTAGATTTTTCATTTATTTTTCTATTGTTAAAAAACTGGTCACCTTATTATTAGAACTTATTTTTGCGAATTTTCCTCGACATATTTTTCCAAATAAAACTATGGTGTATTGCTTTCTCCTAAATTGCCTTTTTCTGCTTTTTTTAAAATCATTTTTGTGTTAGATTTATATTGACTTCTGTAACGCATTCAATAAAAAACACATTTCCTCCAAATGTCTGTGTTCATTCAATGTCAAATTAGATACAAAAATCAAGTTATATTTAACCTTTGGTTTCTAGTGTATTTAAATTTAAAATGCAAGTATTTCTTTGAGAGACAATCGCTTTCCAAATTGCCTGTTAGTGTAATTATTTTGTTAAGATGTTATATAAACGCTGTTGCAGTGTCCTTAAGTTTATATAATGCTTTATCCTCGCTCAGTTTTTTTTTAATCTTTCTCTGATTTTTTTACATTTAAAATTTATGAGTATTTTTGCATAAAGTACTTAGTTCGTTGCATTTCAATTTAAATTCGAATATTGTGATGATATGCGTATCTGTAAAAATTAAATGCTCCTGTAGGCTTTAATTTTTTACAAAATTGATAATAATTTTGTTTTACATAAAAAATAAATCCTTCTAAAAGCATAAATATCTGTATTTGCTATATTTTAATCTTTCATTTTGATGTAAAAAATTTAAATTGTTTTTAAAAACTTTATTTATTTACTTTGTATTAAATTACAATTTCATTTTTTCTTTCGCTTTTTAGGAGGCTAAACAACAACAGATTGAGAAGTCTGCCAGACCTTCTGTTTTCAACAATGCCCAATTTACTACGACTGTAAGTACTTTTATTTGCATTCAGATTCATAGTATGGTGTCTCTTTCGATTAAGTTCCGCAGTAATATTCATATGAGGGTTTAAGCCCAATAAACTAAATCACAACTTGCAATTCAAAACTAAAAAAAACTATTTTTACTATCATCAAATTATAAATAAAAATATTAAAATTTACCACAGGAATCAATATTAAGAAGTAGTTTTTAAAAAAAGGAAAATTTAGGTGCTTTGCCCATATTTTTTAACATTAATGCCCTTGATTTAATAACTTTAAAGAAAATTGTATTAGAGAGGAACCCAAGATTGAAAAAGTAAAGATCACACAATATTGCGATTTATTTTACCGACATATTTTTAGACTATTGATAATTTCCCCAAGATAAGCTGCCAAGAGTTGAATACTGAAATCGATTCCAAAATAAATGTATTGTCATAGATGTGTGCGTAAAAATTACCATTAACTCAAATGACAATTGATTAGCGGGTGTTCATATTCATTTTAATGTGTTTCTTTAAGTAATATTATATATAAATGCTATAATTATTTCGTGATGTGTATTTGATTAAAGAAAAGTATTGAATTGAGAGAAAAGTGTTAAAGCAATGTATGTTTTTATTTTCTTTTATAATTTTGACAATTTTTTATGTCTCTAGAAAAAGTACTAGAGGAAACATTTTTATTATAATAATTACATACTTTGGGCAATGAAATATGAATATTGTTAAAAATGTATTTTTAAATTTCGAATACCTTTTTATTCTCTATGTCCATTTATCATAAAAGTATATACCTAGTTTTATTTTTTAAAATAAAACAAACATTAAATTATAAGCACTTCTGTGCATTTTCTATCATATTTTTGAAAGTAAAATCTTTTATATGTAGTTAGTTCCTTTTCGAATCAGTTTAAAATATATATTTAGTTTTTAATCGCCAAAATAGTGCTTAGTCGCCAAATTTTCTGTCTGAAATCTTTGTCGAAGAAATAGGGATATTTCTTCGTAGAGAAAAAAAAAAATATCAAACACGCGTGTAGAGAATTTAAATGGAACAAAGGAAATTATTGAACAAACCTGTTAACAGTTTGATTCAATCATTTCTAAATTAAGCTCTGTCGTTTCTTTAAAAACTATACGTTGTTTTTCAATGTTCTTAGTTATAACATTGATAATTTTGAAATGATTTTTTGTGCGCACAGAAATTCAAAAATATGTTAAATCGAAGCATTAAGTATTAAACAGTCAAGTTACTTTTTTTAACGACACAAAATGAATTTTATATATGCTCTTATATTACTACTGTATTCAACAAAATATTTTTTTGTTATTTTAAAAATATTGTAAAAAACGTCAAATTCTCATGTGACATATTCGCAAAAATATTAATTATTTTGCAGTAAATCAGCAGTTGTTTTAATTTCATTCATTTCGATAGAAAAAACGATGTAAAAAAATTAAATTCCTACTGATATACTATTATACTTTTGACACAAAAAGTTGTTTCTTAAAATTAAAATCTTGTTTTTTATTCTCAATAAAAAAAATTCTACTTCCATTTTATTTCTTAAAATTTCAATAAATGATTCCAGAAAACGATATTTATTCTCGCAACAAATAAACTACATTTCTGAAAGTCAAATGTCGTAGTTCTTAATCTGTTTTGTTCAGACCTTTGTCCATGGACAAAAAAATTTAATCAGTAAAAAATACTTCATTTAATCTGCGTTATCACCATAATTCAAAGAACGATTTAAAGTTCATTCTTCCTAATCTTATGAATCATTCTCAAAATATTCTATTTTCGAACGTTTTTCATTCGTTTCAGAAGAGTTATTGCCCTCGGTATGAAAATATTTATGGTAATCAGTGCTTACAGTGACTTAAATGACCCAGTTAAAAACACACATATTCTTTCTGTATAAATTATTAATAAAGCAGGTGCTGTCTTTTGTTTTGTTGCTTTTATTCTTTTCTTTAATGTTCTTAATGTTTTGTTTGAATTTTTGACGTGTTAACGCCCAGTAAAAATGTTATTAATAAAATAAAATGTAGTAAAAACGAATAAGGTTCTCGCAGAACAAGTCTTTTTTTTTTAATTTTTCCCGATAATTAATATTTATTTTTTTCATTATGGAACTCAGAACATTATTTTTTTTCCTTTTCCTTCATTCCATTTGCGTTAATTACTTATTTTGCTCGAAAAGGCACTTGAAATACATTTTCTTTAAAATGGAAAAAAAATTATGTTTTTTTCCCCCGCTTTGTTAATATCGTTTGTTCTTTTAAGAGTAATTGTGACATTTTTTTGTTACTTTCTTTATTTGTGGCTATTTACTTGAAATTGAGTATTTCCTTACACGAGAATTCATTTCTTTATTTTTTTTTTTGAGCCGTTAGAAAATAGTGACTTTTATTTAATTAATTTGTGAAAATGAGATGCAACAAGACTTCAGTTCTAAAAAAAATGTTTTTATTATTATCATTAACTTTTTTAAGTGTCATTTGTTTTTCAATCAACAGAAAAAGAAGCAATTTAATCATAATAGTTTTATTTTAAAAAGGCGAAGAATATAACTAATTTAATTAATAATAGCGAATCTTGAGTGGAAATAATTTTAAAAGACAAAGATATCTCCTTAAAGCTTTTTTTTTTATTTATACGATATAATTCACGTTCGTAATTCAAGCTTTTTACTAATATGATTAAGGATATCTTTCAGGCGAGGACAATTAGTTAATAACTTAATTTTAAATGCAGCCGTTAAATAAAAGATCCTTATTAATTAATTAAAGAAATACCTTTCGTACAAAAGATTAATTAATTAATTTCGTATTTATGTGAATTTTATGTATATTTTTTATTCCAATATGAGCCATGTAATTTTTTCCAAGTGTTATAAGAAATTTATATTAATAATAAATGAATTAATTGCAGTCTCACATTTAGTATTTGTTGCGTGAACATAAATACTTGAAATATCTAGGATTATTTATAATTCCTTCCAATTAAATTACATGTAAATTATATTTTTGTTTTATATTTAAATTTTTCTAACACAAGGTATGTTAATTTAATTTTGATAATACAAAAACAAGGAGATGTAGTTGAGTATTTTAAATATTCTTAAGATGAATCTGAAATTATATATACTTTATTTAGCTTTCCGCCTGTTGATTTTTGTTATTCGCTTATATTAAAATAATAATAATACTTAAGCTTTTTTTTTTAAAAAAAAGGAACTTTTTTGGAGAAAAATCTAAGGATTACTAAATTTTCTTTTTACCTATTCGAAAAGTGTTAAAAATTAGTACCATTTCCATGAACAATACTTTTGAAAATAATTGCAAAGCGTGTTATTTTCAGATTAAAGAGTTTGAAATAAATATCAGTAAAATACTTGAAATGATATAAAAACTGTTGAAATCGATTGCACATTTCAAAAATGTTTCAAGATATATTTATACCAAATGTAATCAATATATAGCCGACCTTTTTTTTAAAAAAAAAAAAAAATTTTTTTATTCAGTGGTGCAGAAATATTAAGAACTTTTTTTTAGTATTTCTCTTGGTGCTGCCACTCACTTTTTTCAACAATTCTGCTTTGTTTCGTGTCGGAAAACCTATTTTGTGCAGGTGTACAGCTGGTCTATCACATTCTGTCTGATGTTTTCTTTAAACTGAAATTACGTCATTTCCCAGGATATTAATTAAAAAATATATAAAAGTTAATGTTTTTAATGAATTCATTAAACCATTACGAGATTTTGTAAAAGTGTTTCTCTTATATTATCAAAAAGAAAATTTTGACGGAATTTACTTATAATTATTCACTTATCAGCGGTTTGCAGAAGGACCTTCAATGTAAATGCACTAATCTGCATTTTACTGGCTTCATTGTTTACACATGAAAAATTATGGCTGGATACTTTTAATTGATTAACGTTACACTTTTAAGCTACACAAAAGTTATTAATGATGGACCTCGAAATTTTAAATCACGATCAAGTGACGAGGACTATACTAAGCTTGCAACTCACTCTCCAAACTTCCATATTACGCAAACGTGAGGACTCTGGGCTTTGAGCCTCTAGGGTGGCGTGTTAATAGAAAAAAAAAATGAATTGGCAGATTTAATATACATGAGCTTCATTTCACTTCAGGTCTGTATTGGCATCAAGGTTGGAACCTATGGCTGGACAGAAATAAAACCAGGCATAAGGTTGTGACCTTGACTTTTAAGTTATCACAGCCTGGATTTTTTTATTAATATACTTTCATACACAAGTGCGTCTTCTTTTGAACACCTTCTCGTACTTCAAATAGAACACGTCTACTCTCATTAGAATATTTCATATTTTCTAACACACATAATTCACATTCCACCTAATCTAATTTACATTCATCGTAATTGATTGATCATGTACAATACAGAAGCTGTTGTTTAGAAATAATTATGTGATTCAGAGAGAGCGAGACAATTATTTTTTACAACAAAAAATAATGTTTGCCGTAATTTAAAAAACAGCTTATGATATACATGTCATTTTTTGTGATCTATAGAATATATTTCTAGCGTTATGTGCACAACATTAATGTTATTAATAATAATTAAAATCGTATTTTTTTAATACATTTTTGCAAATTTCAAAATTAAAAAAAAAACATTTTATCCAATTGACATCTGGCGTGAAACTTTTCTTTTATTGTAATATCTATCCTTTTTTTAATTATTTTTTAAAGGTCCAGGATAAAAAAAAGGATGATTCGACAATATATTGATTCGACAAAAATATTAATGACCCTGATTAAAACAACCTAATTTTCAGTTCTGAAATATTGCTTCTGTTTCGTGTTTATATTTTACAGATTAAAAAACGTTTATATTGCATCTAATGTTCATAAAAACATACATCTCCAAAACAAAGTATTTTTATACATTTTTTAAATATTATATATTTTATATATACATATTTAATTTTATTAAAAAATCAAATTTTCCTTACATAAATTTTATTAAAGGAACTTAAATAAAACTGCCGATTTTGAAATATTTTAATGCCCGTGACAAATGTCCGTTTTTTCGCGAGATATATTTGATTTTATTATTCACTTTTCGTGAGTTTATTGTCTGTTCTCCGAGAAATAAAATTACATTGATTACACTTAATCCGTTCCAGGCGACGGGTGCATGTCATTTCACTTCATTTGAATACACATACCAACCTCCACCGTAAAACAACTGTTTCAACACTGTGAATCACAATATAATGCTATTTTGACATAACTTATTTGTATAATTATTGCATTAATATAAGGGTAAATGAACGATTAGAGTGCGTACGAGTTATTTGAAGTTCAAAGGCTGCTGTGTTTAACTTAGCTTATCAAGAGGTTGGTCACGTTTGTTTTATTTACTTTTAGGTTTATGAAGGGGTTGCGAGTTTAAGTTAGTTTAGTATTTGCTTCATCTCTCGTACTTTTTGCTTTTATTATATTTTTTCAAAACTCTTTCACTCTTAGTTTCATTTTTTCCCGTTCTCATTTCACCTATTATATGTGGCACTACAGCAAAAGTAAAATAGAATCTTATGTTAATTTTTTTATCTAAGTCACACACATAGACGTTATGACAGGGATGAGCAGACTTCCAGGGCACGGGCTACTTTTAATTTTTTCAAGGTATTGCGATTCACTGCCTGTGAGTGATGAGATAAGAAAAATATCTACAATATTTATTATAATAAATTCGGAATATATGTTCCCGTAAAATCCGGCGTATAACGAGCACTTTTAACACAAAAATAAGATATTTACGGGTACACATTATATCACGGGTATGAAAATGTTAGCTTTAAAAAAATGAGCATAGAAAAAAAAATTAGACCTCTACATATATCGAAATACTGCTAATTTAAAAGAAATGACATTTCTATGAACTCAAAATGTCGTAGTTTTAGAAGTATACTATTTTTTTTTAAATCTAAAGCTTGGCGTAATACCTCGAATACATGTCTTTAAAATATAAGAGCCTCTCTATATTTTGCCTATAAGAGCCTCAAAATATAAGAGTACATTTCAAGTTTCTTCGTAAAAAAAGGAGTAAGCTTTATACGGCGAATATACCTAAAAATTAAAGAATGCAGCTTGAAAGTATAGGTGTGCGTTATACGCCGTATTTTACGGTACCTACATAGATAAAATAAAAAAAAATCTTACACTTTTAAAACAACGTTTAAAACAAAACGCAAGATACAAGCATAATCAGAAGAGCCAGAAAGATAATACAGTAGAACGTCGTTTATCCGAACGTTTATTATCCGGAGCGTCAAATATCCGGACAAAAGTCCGGATACGTTTTCGAACAGTGCAATGCTCAATAGTTGTTTCGCGTGAGGCCAAAAGTGACGGGAAAACCCAAGGTGAGAGGTATTTGGGGAATTTCAGTTGTGTGATTTGGTAAACATCTGCGCGGAAATATTAGGTCAGTTTGTTTCCAAGTGAGGGATGTATATATGCTCTTTTGTCGAGTTTTGTTGATGTAGAAACCTGGATGGGATGCAGAAGACAGTGGATTTCAAATCCTAAATGATGACGAAATTGTGACTTCCGCGCAAGAAGAATCCGAACCTCTCGGCGATGAAACGCATGAAGACGAGGACAACAACAACGAAAGTAGCAAACGCTGACGCGTTTCTGCGTTAGACACAGTTATGGAGTGATACGAGCTACAATCAGAGTGCTGTCCTACGCAACTACTGCTGCTCAAGAGAATCGGAGACCTTGCAGCGAAAAAACAAAGGTGCACAATGGTACAGCGAAAAATAAGTGATTATTTTCCACAATCAAGGTAAAATTGCGACATTTTGCACCTACTTTGCTTTTTCTTCAAGCACGTTTTCCGCCTGTGATGATTTTCAATATTCGTATAGTGTCCGGTTTCATATACTGCATGGATCACATTCGGTTATCCGAACAATCGCGTATCCGAGCGGTGTCCGATCCCAATTGATTCGGATAAACGACGTTCTATTGTAATATCAGGTGATGCATTTATTATCAAACAATTCAAAATACATTAAAAAATAAAACATTTTCATCTACAGTTTGTTCTTACACTTATATTCTATAGAACACTTAGTGTGCATACTGTCAAACAATCTTGAATATTTCAGTATATATTTACTAACTGATAATCTTCAGGCGATCACCCCAAAATGTCTTGAAGGTCCACTGGTCGATCGCGATCGGCTTAATGACCACCCTTGCTTTATGGCATACTTTTTCTGTGCATTATTTCCTTTTCTTTTATATGGCCGTGATAGCCGAATGGTCATGGTCAAGAGCTTGTGGGTGGCGTTGTTGAGTCGTGGGGTCAAACCCTAGCGTCACTGAAGACCTGCCGAATAGAAAGGCTGTTGTACGATAAATCTGTCAAGGCTCAATGTCTTCCTGTTGACGTGGTGTGGAAGAGGGTACTAACTCCGATGATGTCGTCCTCGTCACTTGATCGTGGTGCAAAATTACGGGATGCGTGGTCAATAGCCCTCGTGTTGCTTTACAATGTGACGGAAATCACAAATAAAATCAGATTGTTCTTTTTTTTTTTTTTTTTTTTTTTGTATTTTTCGAGGATGATGAAGATTCAGTCAGTCATCAGTAAATCAAATGCTTGAAAGGCATTATATTAATCGTTATTATATTTCAATACTTCAATCTTTAGATGTTTTTTGTATCGCTTTGTACAGTTTATTTAAACATACAGTTTTACATGTTCTTCTGTGTCAATCCTTTACAAATCTCCCACAATTGATGACAACCTATCTGCTACCATTTTTTTTACCGTTTCATTGTCTGAAAGCTTTCAGACGCGAAATTCCCTCAAGCAGTGAATAGGTGGCAGTTACTGGGCACTAGATTGGGACTGTATGGTGGGTAGGCCATTTTTTTCCACCCAAAAGAACGACTTTATTCTTGGTCTTTTGAGACTCTTATATCTCATCCCACGTAACAACATAATCAAGCTTCACTTCTTCCTTACTGTATCACGTCAAAAGTGTCAGAGAGCTAGTCATTCTCCCTTTTCGGTGTTCCTCAGAAAAACAGATGTGCCCATCGGAAGCGCAATTTTCTGAACCGCAAGTTTCCAGATATAATTTTTTACAGCACTGACCTTGAAATGTTTGGAAATTACAATGATAAAGTGGTATTCTCTTGCATCACCAATCTTCCTAAATTTTTCATCAACTGTGCACACCAATTCATTCATGATTACAGAAGGTCAACATGCTTGAGGTTTATCATAGACATTGTTACGTATTCCTTGAACGATCATACCCAATTGCCCATTTTGTGGTCACTTTTCAGTTGGGTGGAGCACCTCACATATTTGATGATGAATGTCCGTAACTGAAACCTTTTTTTTAAATCTTCAAGAACCATATTTTACAGTTGGGGGTCCTTTCAGTTACCTTAAATATTATAAATCGTTATATCAACTGCATAAATGGCCACTACGGTATCCAACTTTTTTTTAAAAATTTGCACAAGGCTCACCATTAGCCGGCGAACTTTTGCGTTTTAATAAGTACAGACTTTGCATAGCTGCAGCCAATCGGATTTTACTTTAAAAATAAATGTTTACAATCAAAACATTTGCCACATTGTATTTATCTTTAAGTCGGTAAAAAATTTAGTGGGGCTAATGGATAATGTTATTTTTGAGTATCAGGTAATTAATTCTGATTGTTCATCAAATTTTCCTGAGAAATTTTATTATTAGGTGTATAAATTATTTTACTTAAATCTTGAAACTTGTTCGTCTATTTTTACTGTTAGATCTTCCGAAATTTTTATCTAAGTATACAAACATTTCTATTGTTATTGTCATTTAGTGGTATTAATTGGTTATAATCTTACAAGTAGTTTCACAATAACAATCTATTTACAGCTGATACCACACATGTGCAAATTTCTTATTTAACCTATCATGAAAAAACAAACATTAACTACACTTGTTGAACTTTCTTTTCTGTTCGAAATATATATTTTAATGTGTCTAAGGATTTATTTAATTTTAAGTATTAACAAATTTAATATAAATGGTATGACATTGAGAATATTGTTATAATTTTCAGCAAAGTCTAAGTCTGATAATAGAACTGGTTCTTTTTCTTTGAAACAAAACTTATACAACAGAGGACAAAATGTGAAAAATATCTAAGGAAACGAAGAAATATCAAAAGAAAAATAGCCGTAGGTTTTTAATCCTGTATGGGAAAAACAATTCAAAAATATTTGGCATGTATTTTTAGTGTTAGCGTGGTTTTAGCAACTCAAAAGGGTTCTTTAATCTTAAGGGTCCCTTTTGATAGAGAAAAGAAAAAAGGAAAACATTGCATTTTTATTTGGAAATAGTTCGCACGCAAAAGCTGTCTTATGTTCTTCAAGTTCCGTGACTAAAGTAAGTCCCAAAGGGTGTGCCCCGAAAATGTCTTAGATCTTCAACAATTCTGTTTTGAAAAACCGTCGGTTCTTTTTTACTCGTTTATTAATTCAGCCTTTTTTCAGCCCACACGGCGAAGCTTCACCCAGGCACTCTCTTCTATTGAACTGTGGGAATTATCAACGGTTCATTTTTCATCAAAGTCAATTGTTTGTGTAGGTTATAAATGCTTTTATGGTGTTTTTCCGAGGAAATTTTGAAATCGGTTGTTAGTCATTAAGTTGGCCCTTTTTATTGTGCTTTATTGAAACGAGCGTGGAATATAAGATTTTAAGTCAACTGATTCCTTTGTGTTATACTTTTGGAGGACAATATCCCGTGGATTTTTAAGAAAATGATATTTATAGAATTTAAGAGTCGATTGTGCTTTTTTAGGGGAAAATATGTTTTGAATTTAAATATTTTAAGTAATTCAAAACAGTTATTTGAAATACCTAAAATATGTTTTTATTATGAGTGAGGAGGAGAGAAAGGCCTGTTGTTCAGGTAAGACTTGCCTCTTCAAAGCTCAATAAATAATAAAAAGCAACAAAAAAGCTATTTACAAGAATTTGCAAATAACAGCGTTCGCCATTAAGGCCATATATTAGGGTGAATAGATTTTTTTTTTTAAATTTCAAAACCTACCTACGCAGAAAAGATGTTCTCTACTATATTAATGAAGGGTAAAATAAAATAAAAATTTTAATTTTATGTTAAGTAGTGCGCCAAGGGGGGTGAGTTGAGGTATTTGGGTCTTTTTGCAGTAGAAAATCAAATAATTTTTTTAAAGTGAAACAGATATGCGATGAGAAGACACATACTAAATAGTTGCAATAGAAACACATCAGGTACATTGAACAGCTTCTTTAGTATTAAATTTTAAAAATACACACATTGTCGACATTATAGTCCACGCTTAAGCGAAAGACGAAAAAAAGCTCAGATCGGTTATTCAATGATGAGGGGAGATAGATAGGTTAGTAAATATTGCAGTGTGTATAGTACTACTAACTACTTCGTATTTAGTGGCGTATCATATACCTCGGTATCGAAGGGAAATGGGGCTCAAAGCCTGATGTCATGGTTCTGCAAACATTTGTAAGATCCGACTTGGGGCCCAAAACCTGTGTTTGCTGGAGGTCCTAATATTCTCCGTTACGCCACTGTCTGTACTCACTTACTTTTGGTTATTCATATTGTATAAAAATAATTATTTTAAGTCTAGAATCATTTCACCAAAATAAGATCTTTTCCCTTTTTTTACGAAAATACAACGTCTTTGTGGCAATATTAAATTTTAAAATTTTTACTACACTAATATGATAACCTTAATCGTAATCTAATTGCTCGCGCGCGCGCGTTTTCAACCAATCACGACTCTTGTTAGAAAAGGAGTCGCACGACCGTCACCTCCAGTATAAAAACCCAGTGCTCTGTGTGTGCACCTCTTTGCTCTTTTTTGTCTTTTGTCTTTCGTCATGTAATCGGCTGCAGCTTGGTTTGTGTTTTGTGTCTTCGTATCTGCTTCTTGTTATGTGGAACGCTATATGTTGATGTTCAATAAATAGTAATTAACTATTTCACAAAGGACTGCCTCGTCAATGCCATCAAAAATAGCGATCATATTAGGAAATCCTACCAACGGCCGACTATATCACACACACATATATATATATGATTATTTTTCTCCTCATCTCCTTACCATAGAACATCTTTTACTCCTAGGTACGTTCCAATTCATAGTAATTTTTTCCCCATCTAACCGCAATTCACCCTACTATATACATGTGTGTATCGACGTAAAATTTTAATTATTGCTAATAATAATCGACAAAGAAATTTAATTTTTATTTGTGATTCTTAAGACTTCTCTACATAATCATTATCTAGAATTATACATTTTCCCATTGATTTTGATCTTTTGAAGGTCTTCATTGTAGAATTCAGCAGATTGCATCGTAAATCATTGTTATCATTCTTGAATCATATTATTTGTGTTATCAAATTTCCGACATTCTACAGTGATTTTTTGTAGTTCTGGGAATATGAAAAAGAAAAATCACTCGAGACGGATGTGTCAATATTTCAAAACCACATCACTTTAAATTTCCTCAACTGCATGACGAGATGAGTGAGCAGATGCATTGTTGAAAAGAAGACGGATGTCTTTGATGATCATATCGTGCCGTTTCATGACCACATCATTTGTTCAGCAATGTGTAGCTATAGACACTATCGATTATTCGAACCATCTTTTGGTAGCCTGTAAAGATAATATCACGACAGCTCTGAAAAGCAAGGCAGCACGAAACTTCCATGTACACTTATGCAATTAGCCTTGTTGCAGGGGAGTGAGTCATTAGGCTTTCAGTCCTTTCTCGTCTCTACATCAGATTGGTAGGTCCGCTATTTATGCATAGTTAAAAGGCGAACAAAAGATATCCGCTTCGTCTTGCTCCAAAAGGTTAAACAGCCATGTTTACTTCTGAAAATAGTTTAATAATCGTGGTAACACCTTTAACATCTGCATTTCTTCGTGAATAATTTCCCACACTATGCTGTAACTAAGATCAGTATCACTGAAGATAATTTCGATGGTTGTTCTTCGGTCTAATAGGGAAAAGTCCCTCACTTTCTTCTGACCGAGGTGTAAAATTACGAGATCCATCGCCTGTAGTCCTCATTTTGCTTTATATTGTGACGTAATAAACATACACTCACTCATCCTCTTCATAGCAGCTGAAATAACCGTCAGTGATGGTCTTCTATTTTTCATTCGTCTGTGAATGACAAGTAGAGAGTTTGAGAATTCCTTTTCCACTCCATTATAGTACGAGGGTTCATCCCAAAAAAATGTTACAAGTCGAATAAAAAAATATCATAAAAACCAGACAGAAAATACAAAAGGGAATTTAGATTTATACGTGCCTATCACATTTCGACATAATCATCAAGTTTATTTAGGCATTTAATCACGATGCAAGACAAGCTTGCTTAACCCGTCTTGGAGAAATCAGGTCCCTGTCCATTGAGACAGGTCTCGACGGATTTTTTCACAGAACAGTCTTGGAATATCGCAGCACATCAGGAACGATATGCTGCACGCTACCATGACTCAGTCCAGCTCTGACGAGATTTCACGCAGAATTACCCGTCGATCATTTTGAATCATTATTTTTCAATTCATGCCGTGTTGATTTCTGTCGTTGAAGAACTTGGCCGGCAGCTCCCTGTCACATTGCGGTTTTCGAAGTTCTGTCTGTTTGATTGAAAAGAGTGACACAATTTCGCTCTTGCTGTCTGCTCATTGCAGATGTGTATAGATTCTTTGCCCATAAAAAATTAAATCATGGTTTGCACTTCCTAAGAAGACCAATTCCCTAAGAGTCTTGCCATTTCAATTGTCCTGAACCGCCTGGGAACTATCACTAACTACTCGCAAACCAGTTATATGACAAGTAGCACCAACTGTCTTCACTTTGGGGGAAGGGGAAATTTCTCCACAATATGTAGTTTTCAAATGCTGCGCCTCTTAACCTTTTTTTCTGATCAACCTTCGTATTGTATGACAGGCTATCATTTCCATAAGCAGCCTTAATTCTGTCGTATAATTGCGAGGTAATGTAACCACTCAGTTGGAGAAACTGAATCATATTAGTAGTTTTTTTTACACATCTTCCTGAAACCAAACAAATCAACATTATTGGCTGTAGCTTATGTATTTTTGCATATATGCAGAATATATTTCACATAGATAGATATTTCGAGCATTTCTTCGTAATACACTAGTACAGAAATTCTCTGTATTGTCTGCCGATAAAAACTCCGTATAGTTATTTCCCAAAGACCGTTAATATACTGCTGGTCATTAAAATTGCTACTCCGGGAGTGAGTGAATATTTGTTAACGTCGCACCATTATCGGTGCCGAGCCTCGTAATTTTGAACGTTGGTCAAGTGACGAGGACGATCCTTAAGCTGGCACCCCCTCCCAACTTCCACACCTAGTGAACGGCAGGTCATTGAGCCTCGACGGGTTTATCGTTCATCAACTCCTCAAAATGACGGGTCTTCAGTGGTACAAGAATTCAAACTCATAACACGTTGTCTGCAAGTTTGTGATTATACAGCTACAAGATTAAACGATACGACCACAAATAATATCTCATATTCTTATGTTCTCAGCTAACCTAATGAATGGTTGAAACATGGTAAAATATTTAAGATTTCAATTTTCAAATATTAAATGTTTAAATGTCTTAATGTAACTGAAAACTATTATATACAGATGAGTGAGTGAGTATTTATAAATGTCGCACTCAGTGGCGTAACGGAGAACACTTGTGCCCCCCCCCTGCAAAGTCAGGTTTTGGGCCCCCAAGTTGGATTTTACAAAGAGTAGGTACTTGGTAGCAGTCAGGTTTTGGGCCTCCTTCTAACCTTCCCCCTCCTCGCGATTCGGGGGTCTACGTTACGCCACTGGTTGCACTATAAAGCAACACACGGGCTCCAGGCGAATTTTTCATAATTTTGAGACACGGTCAAGTGACGACACAGCAGTTCAGCTGGCACCCTACGCTAAGGGGAGGACTGTAAGCCTTGACAGATTTAACGTGCACCAGCCCCTCTACGCGGTAGGGCTTCAGTGGTGCTTTGGCTCTGAACTCACGGCACACTGACCACGAGTTCTTCACCATAACCACTAGGCTTTCGCAATCACTACCAACGCCAGGAAGAAAATCCAATAACAAAGTTTTATTAGTGTATGTATATAGCACAGTAAGGAGAAAATATGTTTGGCTATTTGGGGACATATACAGGGGATGAAATTAATATGGCAGTTGAAGTGGTTCTAATCCTATTAGGCATAGAGTCTAACTGAGCTTGGATAATAGATACGGGCAAGTCAATCCCTACTGCTTCGAGTCCATGCCATGCTTCATCAATCGTAGTAGCTGGAGAGTGGTGGCGGCCCATTCTTTTAGCCAACCTGTAACTAGATGTTTTCAATGGGTGAGAGATCTGGAGAACGTGCTCGCAAGGACAACATTTGAGAAAACCATTTTCAAGTTATTATTTTTAACAATGAATTAAACACACTAAGGAAAATGAAATTCGTAATTAATGTCAACAGATATTTCTTTTAAATACGGCCCTTTAATTTATTTTAAAATTTAGCTAGGGTTATGAATCATATTATTACTAAAGCGAACTTGTTTTTGCTATTTATATATACCCAACCCTATTCGTAGTAACATCAGACCGAGACCCTCATAAATTCACCGTAGTCGGAGGAGGCTATGTTATGTCTGTCGTTTGGCCGCAGATCTTTCGAGCATCATGCAAGTTCATTCCCTTTAATTTTAGGTGGCCGTGATAGCTTAATGGTTATGGTCACGAACTCATGGTCGGCGTGTCGCGGACTTGAGTTCTGGTGCCCCTGAAGACCCGCCGTGTACGTTAAATCTGTCGGTACTCAAAGTCCTCCTACTTGCATGGTGTGGTAGTTAAGAGGACACCTCAGGTGTCATCCGTCACTTGACTGCGGTTCAAAATCACGAGGTTGGCCACCAATACTCCCAGACGTGCCTTATAGTGCGACGTAATATAACTTTCTCTCTTAATCTCTCGTTAATTTTGAATTAATAGTCCGTAGTTAACGGAAGTTAAACGGAGTTAACGGAAAATATTCCGGGTGGTCCAGGGATCAACTACCTTCTTGCCCTACCCCAGACCTCTTGAGAGGAGAAAGGGAACTTTTAAAAACAATAAGTATTTTTCCTTAAAAGTACTCAAGAATCTCCTTACGGAAAACTATTTCACGTTTCTTAAAAAAGTATTATCCATTATTCTAATGAAGGATAACAACTCTACTTTACCTTGTAATATACCTCTCCACTTTACGAATACTCCAGGTCTTGAAATAGTGATGATAAACGATCTTCATCACTCTGCTACATTTATCACTCCTGAATTGCTGCGTGCATCATTAATCACCGCAGTGCCACGTTGTAACTTCCATAAACCATTTCTTCTTTTCTTATACAATGCATTCGAATGTATTTCTCCTTCGCATATTCTTCATTCCATGCACACACCTCTTTATTTGCATTTACACGAAAGAACCCTCCGATGATACATGAGACACCCTCTGGGTTATTCTAATTCTCACTTCATTGGATCTTATGCATGGATGTATAATTAAACGCCAACTCTATTTGAAAATACAATATATAATTATTTTATTTCTATTGTTGTGTACAGAAAAGTGTTCACTGGCTTGTTATGGAAAAGATTGATGCTGTGTGTGGGAGTAGTGATGAATCACGTGGCTTGGCTGTGCCTTATGAAATATAATTTCTTTGTCTACTGTTTGGAATAAAATTATTTAAGAGTATTCTGTTTCAAATTGTACTTTTTATGTATACGGTAGAATTTCTCTTAGGAGACCCCCAAGGAGACTGATTTGATTTTTTTTATTATTAATGTCGTACTTTGAGGCTGAGTGAGGGCTGTTAAGGGTGGACGTAATTTTGAGCTCGGCCAAAGGATGAGGATGGCACCTGAGATAGCACCCCATTCTCCTAAGAGACAGAAATAGCGTACAAAGTACCGTAAAATCCGGCATATAACGGGCACCTATACTTTCAAGCTACATTTTTTATTTTGATGTATATTCGCCGCATAACGCGCACCTCCTTTTTACGAAGAAACCTGAAATGTTCGTATGTAGTGCTCTTATGTTTGCAAGTCATTTATTCGAGGTATTATCCCAGGCTTTTGAAAAAATTGTATATTTCTAGAATTGTAACTCTTTTTAAGTTAGTAAAATAATTCATATCTTTAAAATAAACAATATTTCAATATGTGTAGAGGTCTAATTTTCTTTATGCTCATCTCTTTTTTTTTTTATTTACTTTTAAAGTTCTCATTTTTATACCCGGCGTATAACTCATCCGTAAATTTTGATCTTATTTTTTATATAATTTTGATCTTATTTTTTATCTTATTTTTACCCAAGATATTGTGTCGCTTGCCATTAATGGCACGCATGCCTCTGGTTCGCCATCCCTAGTATACTTATTCACCATTTCAAACTCGATCTTAGGTCCCAAACCATGGAAAGACCTACTCTGAATCATACTATTATACTCAAACTACTCTGATCATTTCTAAACATTGTTTTATAGTTATTTCTAGCAGAATGGTCATGGTTGTGAGCTTGTGGCAGGCGTTCTTTCTGTCGAATCATGAGCTGACTCCTGTTGCCATGTTGCCTATTTTTTGTTGGATAAATAAATAATAATAAAAAAACTCCTGGTGCCACGAAAGACTCGCCGTGTACAGGGGTTGATCTACGTTAAATCAACTGAGGCTAAAAGTTCTCACGTTGGGGTTGTATGAACGTTTGAAGAGTGGGGTGAAGATCGTCGTACTTGTTACTTGATCGTAATTACAAATTATAAGGTCCACCACCCAGTGGCGTAACGTACTACCCAGTAACCTCCCTCCCCGCATCGCAGGAGGGATCAGGGTTAGAGGGGGTCTCAAAGACTGCCACCAAGTACCTACCCTTTATAAAATCCAACTTGGGAGCCAAAAACCTGGCTATGCAGCGGGGTGTATGTGTTTTCGTTACGCCACTGCTGCCACCAATAATTGGCATGTACTTAATTGAGAACTATTCCGCTTTGTAAATATTTCTCCTTTCTACGTATGTTTAGAATTAAATAAGTAGAACTAATAACTACAGTTTAAGAAGTAAGAATATTAAAAGTAGTATTAATTCTGAGGATTATACCCAGTTCAACTCACTTCAATACACAATTCTTTTTCATTAGCATTTATTTAAATTAGTGTATAATTTTGCTGTTTAAGAAATCTTTCCACATCTCTGATAAGATATTTCATTTTAGAAAATCCTCATCGAAGAACTTTCAAAAAATGCTATAGAATTAAGGTTATTGAATACATTAAAACATCTCATTGTAAAGATTACTATTGAACGTAAGATAACAATTTATAAAGTATAAATATGTATACAAATACTGTCTATACTACAGCGTCCAATACAAATTAAATTGCATTTCCAATCAGTTTTTCACTTCCAATAAAAGATTGGAGAAAAAACACCTTCAAAGCAGATCCAACCAATTGGAGAAGAGGCAGACCCAAAGAAATCTCCACACAAAATCCATCTAATAAGCAGCTTCAACAAAAGATCCGAAGACAGCTCTCAGCGTGGGAGCCTCTGAAGACCTATATTCAAATATGATAATTTATTGTGATGAATGCGTTCTTTTCAGAGAGAAACCGGAGCCTTGGTGGAAATTTTAGAAGCAGCGGGTCGCGAACCATTTCATTTCGCCATCAAGGCCCAAGAGAAGGATTGAAAATTCATTTAATACAATGCAGGTTAGGCGTGGGACGGAGGTGTACTTTATAGCGCGTTCGGTGTGGGTGTATAATTGCCAATAATTTCGGAATCAGGTGTAAAACAGCGGATAAGTGTTGCTGTTCACGATAGTTTGCTGGTAATGGTGTGTTAATTTCTTCCTTATTGAGTTGGGGGAGGACACGAACTGTGATATCTTCATGGCATGTCTTCATCAAATCTTACGGCAATAATTAAGAATACATAAATGACGCTTACAGAACTTATAGTACAGAATAAACATTAAAGATGTCGTTTGTAATAAGATCTAGTTTTATTTTTAAGTTAGATTTTAATGTAATTTAAAAATGACGTTCATTAACATTTAAAATTGACTATGATACACTGTATCCGTAATATCCAAGCGAAAATCATCAATAACGTTTTCGACTTTTAGTTCTGCTGTATACTTTGTTATTTTTCTAGTTTTATAGTTAGCATTCAAATTTTAACTTGCCTCAGTAAACGGGACAAAGTTATCCAAAAGAAAATTTGCTGAGAAACTTTTCAAATTGCATGATATCATTCACGTAATTGTATAATTTTGTAATAAAAAATGCTTGCAGAGCTAGAAACGGTATTTTTAACTTGCGAAAGTCAAAATCTTTTTAACCTCTTATTTAGATTTTAACACCAATGCCTTCTAATTTTAAGTATTGATTTCTTTCTTTGTTTATTTTACTTGTTTCTAACTACATTATTTCTTATTTCAACTGAGTAAAAATATTAAATATAAATTTTCATGAAATTTTTCAAAATAAATAAATCAAATAGGAACATGAGTATTATTTTTAAAAAGTAAAAAAGCTTGCAGTAATCTTTAAGTTTGTGTAAATAATATTACAATAGACATTCATGAGAATAATTGCATTCTGTTTTGTTGCTCTATATCAGTTATTCCCAGGGCTCTACGTCAGCAGGAAAAAAATTGGGGGTCCATTAAGTGTAAATTGAGGTCTATGATTGTGATTCTCCTTTAACCCGTTTGGAGCTTTAATTTTAGATTGTATTAATGGAATAAATATTCCACATACAAAGGGTGATACTTATTACTTACATACTGTTTTATTATAATATAAGCATATCTATCTCAAATTATTGAATATCGTGAGAAAATTTTTAATTGCTTTTCCTTGGGAAGAGGAATTTCAGCGCGTTGCCAGTCTTCATAACGAAAAAAAAAAGACTGGACGCTATTGATAGAGAAGATTTCAGATTCAACCTAACAAATTTGGTGCCAAATGTTGAAATAGTACCAGATTCATCCCTCCCATTAAAACCATTTGTTTGCTGCTCAGTTATTTTGTGTAACAGGTACTGAATTTTAATTTAATTAATAAATGTTTAAAATTAAGATGTGTTTTTTTTTAAAGTTTTTCACACTACAGTTAAAAATTTAAATCTTTTAAAGTAAGTAGCTTTGTACCATCTATCAAAAACATATTTAAACTATCGAATTTGCAAAAATTCAATATTAGGTAAGCAGGGGTCTACCTCAAACCGGAAAATATGGCAAGGGGTCTAGGAAACAAAAAAAGTTTGGGAAACTCTTCTCTAAATCAAGAAAAATTTATGTTCCAGAAATAAAAACATCTGGTATTTAGATGCGAATAGTTCTATTACATCCAATCAACAAGTTGTTGGGCACATTGTAGGTCCTAAATCCTTAACAAGTCAAGATGGGAAAGATACAGTGAATGTGAATTATATGGAAAACATAGTAGGTGAAACAGAATAAACTTGGTAGTTTTTTCTTTCTTTTTGGAATTAAAAAATAAAGTTGTTTTCAAACCAACGTTACAAAAATTTTAATAATAGACTAATTTTTTAAAAGCTTATCAACCTAAAAACAAAACTAAAAAAGACTTTATAAATAAAATACATTCAAAGATTAACAGCCAGTTATTTATTACTTAATCACTTCTTCTGCATTTACGTATATAAATGACTTTCAGAAATCACTGAAACAACATTGAGTTTATCACATTCTGGAACAACATTGGTCTTAATCTTATAACAAATTTTTAAATTAGTTTTTTTTTTAAATTTTGATTAGTTACAATTTAATGCTGCTATAGGTTTTTATTTTTGCTTCAATAACTCATTAGCCATTTTTTTCTCACCATTTCACTGACGATGGTGGTTAAGAAAGTATGGTAAAATTAATTGCTCTTTACTAAATGATACTAATTGAAAAACCAACAATAATTATGTTGGAATGTACTTGTTAATTAATAGTTGCTATTATTTCTTCGACCTTCTCTAATTGCAATCTTTCAACAAAATCTTTTAGAAAATAAACGGTTGAAGCTTATGTTCTATATGTTTGTTTTTTAAAGGGCATCATCACAATTATGTCACGAATTGTTCTTTTAATTGTATAATCACTTATAATCGTTCTTTAACCACATATTTCTCCCAGTGCAGCATCTGTTGAACCCCATGACTTAGACTGTTGCGCAACATTATAAATGCGCTATTATAGAATGATAAAGTGTTGGGAAACAATAATAGATAATAAAACAGCCATGATTACATACCGCTGCTATACCAAGGTGCAACGCTTTTAACAAATTACATTTTTTAACACTTTGGCAGCTAGTTCATTTCCACTGAACCCATCACACCTGTGCATTAAAGTTAAATCACTCCATTCCTTTCACGTACACGATACCATATTTGCGGGGCCAATCTCTATTGAAAACACAACACCTTCCACGATAACCACATCAAGCAACCGCCAATTAATGCGCCAAAGCTGCCAATAACACCCAAAGAAACGCTGCTATATTTCCCCCTCCTCCCAACCAAAGGTAATGATAGCGCTCGTTAACTTCTCAACGAATTTTAAATGCCGCGTAATAGCACATTTCGTGACAGATTTCGAAATTTAGGTCTCCGGGCAGTTGAATATTTTTTTCCTTTACTTAAAACTTCGAATTTTCCGGCAGAAAATTCGCTGACGAGGTCTCCCTCGACTTGGCGACTGTGCGCTAATTACTGTTAATTGTAACGTGCGGTGATTAAATTGGCTTGATTGAGGACAGTTTTGTCGGTTTAATGGGGAGGTATCTATTTTGATGATTGCTTTGTCGATTATTGATGGGTGGAGGGAGGAGTTGAATGCGTTAGATGATTGGATGGAAGAGTCTATTTTATGAGGTATGTGTGTATGGAGAGGGAGGTAGAAGAGAAACTCTTCATTTAGATAAAATGCAAAATTTTAATCAATCCCATTTCATTCAAACGAAATGTATGGAAAAAAACAGAGGAAAATAATTTTATTAAAATTTTTAAACTTAATTCTTTAAAAACTATCTAAATGGATTTTGCTTGTACCTTTCTAAATGAGAATAAAAGCAGTCTTTGACGTCCATTGTGACTTTTAGCCGTTCGTTTTTGTAATTGTATCTTTAGAAACTAATGATAATGAACTAGGTATAAATTTGAAAACTATTAACACGATATCCGTAAGAGTTTAAGTCCAAAGATTGAATAAACTAACATATATATATATAGAGAGAGAGAGAGAGAGAAATAGACATAAATCAAATACAAATTCTTTAGAAAAACAAAAATACGAAAATAATTAAAATAATCTCAAAATATATAATCCCAATTTAAAATCTCAACCACAGTATAACAATACAAATAACAAAGTTTTAAAATTAGATTAAAAATTCTTAAATTAACAAAATGCAACCTCGGACTTAGGACTGAAAAGTAGGGATAAACTAGTTTGATGGCACCAAACTTTCTGCAATTGCAACTTGGTAGACTAAAATAAAAATATCCAAACTCATAAAATCTCAAATTTGAAAGTTAGAATTTCAAAAACTAAAATATTTGCAACTGTATTTCGAATACGTATATAACAAATTGAACTGAAAACCTTCTAAAATAGTTTTATGTTAGCCTTCCTTGCTGTTTAACCCTAAGATGCTGTATTCAGTAATTGTTAGGTCGTGTTAGTTTATGGCTGTTTCCCTAGACCTAAACTTTCTCTTTGTTTCCACATCTGGTTACCATTGAACAGTGCACACTATTTCTTTCTCAGAGCACAGTCCCTGGTAAGTGCTAAATGCATTAATTTCCTTGACGATCCAACTCATGCGAGTTACCTTTTTCCAATTTGGTCACGTAGCAACAATAGCAGGCCCGTAATTCTTCAAAGTTAGGATTAGCTCAGTGCAGAGAAATGACCCGATTAAAATCCTTCTGTGCTAATAACCCTCAGCGGGACATCGGGTAACAGCACCACAGAAACGGAATGGAAGTTTATGGGATCTTGCCACGTTTCCTTTCTTTTAGTTACAGTAACTGTTATTTATAGACAAAACGATTTTACGGTATGTTCATCACAAATGTGAAAGACTTCTTTTTTTTATTTCGTATCCTAAAGCATGGTTATTATTTTTGAAGCTACACGGCCTATAAGTTATGGAACATTGACAGTTTTACGGCCATTAAGAAAATACTTTGCTATAAATTAATTTTGTTACGGTTTTTGATTGTGAAATAACAGTGAAGAATTGGTTTCAGCCTTTCTAATAGGGATGTTTATTATTATTTATTTACTGATTCAATTAAGAAAAATTTATTTAAAACAGGGAAAATAAAGAAAAATAAATATAAATAACATATACCGTTTCTTTTTTTCTAAAAAAATTAATATAAAATAAATTCTATAACGGCTATGAACTTCTATAAACTATACTCTATAATTACTATAATGCAATGCTTCTCAAACTTTCAATGTTTGCTATCCAATTTTCAATTATAATTTTCATGCCCCCCCCCCTTTGTAGAATAATAATATATTGAATTCAAGAATAATAGTGTATTTTGACGCTAAAGCTACAATACGACTTTAATTATAAACTGTACAAATTATCAAGATAAGTGTTAAATTTTGCATGTAACTTTGTATGTGACAAGCCCATGGGGTCTGTTGCCGATATAATAATAAATGGACTGTAAATTTAACAACAAACTTTTAATGAGCGAAACGGATCCCAACCATATGGGATCGCTATACTTTTCGAACTGAATACAAGGTTGCAACAGTTGGCTCGGAGCAAAATCTATACAAGGAATTCTCGCCAACTGGCGCCAACATCCTGCCCCGCCTTGCGATGACGAAGGCATTCTCAACCAAGTTTACATTATGCAATTATTACAATAAAGTTACAATAATATAGTAAGAATACATGACAATAACAATTACACAATTCAATAAAGATACAATAATAACTATAAATACAATTCTGATGACAAAATCAATTGACATATGGTAAATTAGCAATTTTAGTGACTGGTCTTTTATAAACTCCTTGGTTATCCTTTAAAGTCACTACTTTGACTAAATTATCCTTACCAGGGTGCAATTTTAAAATGCGTGCCAAATGCCATTTTAAAGTATCTGAATTCTCTGAGGGTTTAACTAACACTAAATCCCCTTCTTTGAAACCTACATTGCCTTTACACCATTTGGGTCTCTGTTGCAGTCTATTTAAATATTCGGAAGACCATTTGCGCCAAAAATGTTGGTTCATCCTTTGTACCAACTGCCATTGGCTTAATCTATTCATGGGGATCTCAGTGTAATCAGGATCAGGTATTGCAACCAATGATGATCCAATCAGAAAATGTGCAGGAGTTAAGATTTCGGTATCATTCGGATCATTAGACAGAGGACAAATTGGTCGAGAATTAAGAACCGCTTCAATTTGAACTATAAGTGTTACAAATTCTTCATGACAAAATTGGATTGCCAATTACTCTTTTTAAATGGTATTTTAAAGATTTAACCCCCGCCTCCCACAGACCTGAAAAATATGGTGCGGAAGGTGGGTTGAAGTTCCATTTAATTTGTTCTTTAGACAAAAAATCCATTATTTTTTCCATTTTTCCCTTAAATAATGCTTTAAGTATTTTTCTTAATTCATTATTTGCACCTACAAAGTTCCGACCATTATCACTATGGATCTCAATGGGTCGCCCTCTTCTGGCCACAAACCGTTTTAAAGCTGCAAGAAAGGCGTCCGTTGTTAAGTCGCTAACTATTTCTAAATGGATAGCCTTAACTGTAAAACAAATAAAAACACAAACGTAAACTTTCCTTATTTGCTTGCATTTTCCAGAAAAAGTTTTCAACTGGAAGGATCCACAATAATCTATACCTACCTGACTGAAAACTCTGCAAGCGGTGACTCTCGCAGCTGGCAAATCAGCCATTAATTGCTGCGAACCTTTAGCACTAATTTTTCTACATGTGATGCATGTTCTAAGAATTTTGCTATCTACATTCCTTGCGGGTGGTATCCAAAAACTATTTCTAATATTTGCTAAGGTAGCTTCAGCACCTGTATGAAAATAGAGAATATGAAAATGATTAATAACAATATAAGTAAAATTATAGAGTTGGGGGGAATTATCATGGGATGTTTCTGATTTCTGGGGATGGGGGAGTTTCTTAACCGTCCTCCAACTCGAAGTAATCCACTATCATCTAAAAATGGATGCAAGTTCTCTCCGTTACGCCACTGATGAATGCAATCACTTCAAAAATGTGTGGCCTTCCGGTATCCGATGACCCTCGAGCCAAAATAGTTGCCCACTCCTGGTCTAAGAGCATCTGTCATTTTGGGTTCTTACTAGCCCACTAGTGACTACTGTTCACACTACGGAGGTTAGGAAATACACGAAATAAAATTTTATTTCGAGGGTATTTACAGCAACTTTCAGTTTGTACCCGTTCTTATTACGCTCATAACAGTAAGTAACAAAGTTACATGAAATTGAGATCTAAATTTAGATTAAAACACTGACTACCTGACAGTTTGTCTGTCGGTCACACAGATTTTCTGTTTATCTGGCAGTCTGTTTGTCTGACAGTGTGTTCGTTTGTCGGTCTGGCAGTCTGCTCATCTGTCTATCAAACAATCTGTTCGCCTGTCTGAGTTTTTGCTCAAAATGTCAAATACCCTGATCTGGTGTGTAGACGATTTATAATATAAGTGTAATTCAGTTGTTAACTTCTATACAAGTTGCAAGAGCGGGTTCTAATTGAAAGTAAATAGCAAGAATAAAATTTTATTTCGTATATTTTCGTAATCTACGGTTCAAAGTATTAGGCGTGTTCAAATGAAAGTGATTCGAAGCTTCACATGTGAACAATTTTCAATGCTTTTTCGTAAAACAAACATGATCGTGAAAGTGTGTATATCACGCACACGTAAGTACAAACATATTTTTCATAACTATATTCGCAAGGACGTGGTATTCATTTAAAAATGGCTGGTATGGATGCAACTGCTTCCAAAACGGATCAGCAAGCTGTTATAAAGTTTTAACTCTGGAAAGGCGTAAGCCGTAATGAGCCTGAGTTTACAACATTTGTTACGCTACAAAGATGACTTTGTGCAGCACATAGTGGCAAAGGATGAAACCTGGTGGGTGTCACCACTTTCAGCTGGAAGTCCGTCAGCATGCAATGGAAACAACCCGACTCACATAGGCCCTAAAAATGCAAAGCTCAGCAGTCAGCCTGAAAGGTGATGTTTTTGGCCTAATGGCTCAACGATTTCACTCCGACAATGGCTTTAAGATTGCAATTCTGAACTGATTCCATGATCAACCGACATCGTTTTTTCGCGGACGGAATTCGTAACCTTCCTAAGCAATGGGACGCATGCCTAAACGCTATGGGTGATTTCTTTTGTATGCATTTCACACATTAAATATTGTTGTTTCTTTCTCTGTATCTGTCTCATTTCTCTCCCTACGCATCTCATGGATACACACCTCGAATCACTTTCATTTGAACACCCTTATATAATATGCACCTTGATCTTTTTCAAAACTCTAGATAATTTTGGCATCACGCCGAGTCCCTTATCCTAAAAAATCGATTCGCTTTAGAGCCAAAACTTTAATATATCTTTTCTAATGCATACTTTTCATTATTTTGCCCAGATCCAGTCTTGGGAAAATAAATCCAATCCGTACTGTCTCCAACTTTTTGCATCTCATTCATTTTTTCCCCCTTAACATTTTTTAAAAACTCACACTTAATTCAAGAATCGATCTCATATTTAAAATACAGAATTCTTCAATAATAACATTAAAAAATATACTTTAAAAAATTGATAATTTGAATGCGTTTCGATCAAAACCGTTTCCACCCTTTTTCTCCATTTAAATTACCAGCCCACGGAACTCCGTATGGGGAGGGAGAAGTTACTACTACCACCAATGTATGCCATCTGGTACCCTCTGTTTTCCAACTGCAGCAGCGGCATTCTTCATCCCAACGTCCCCGCTATCCTCCAGAAAACTGAACATGACACCTAATTTCAGGACCGAACGGGCGATTTTCCGCGTCGCTTGACGCATTCCGAAAGACCCTTTCGAGAACCCCCTTCTCGACCCCCCTTTTCGATATTTCCGCCCCCGCGCACCCTAATGCGATGGAAATGATCTCGAATGAGTCAAGATTCGACTTTCTCTGGAACACGAGAACTTTTCGCGCCTCTCATTCTTAGAAGCTAAACAATCCCCCGGTTTCTCGTGCTCTCTGATCAAGAAATTGTTTTCTTCTATATTGAACCATCCATACACCCACAAAATTGGTTTCCTTTTAGAGCAACCCCTCTTTCGAAGCGTCCCTGAAAACGAAGTTTCGTGTGTATCGAGGATTTTTCCGGAAATGAATAGGGGAAAGGATAATACACATATCACTTCAAGATATATATTATCTCATATATCTTCATTTATACTGTATCAAGGGAAGGACATTATCTGATTGAATTAGAATTATGCATAAATAATTAACGCTTTATAGGCCATTGTTTTCTAGTTATATTATGTTAAAACATTTTTTGGATTGAGATTGAATGAAAAAGAAATTCATTTAGCTTATTATCTAAAACTAATTTAATTTTTAAGATAATTCTTTGGTGGGAAGAATGCCTCCCACCGTCCACTGAAAAGGTAGGGTAAGGGTATTGAAAGGTAAGACATCTTATATTTTGCATTTCGTTTTTATATCGCATTAAATGATATTTATGAAAAAGAATTTTCAAATACTACAATCTACAAAAAAAATTATAATTGATACATATTTTGCAATAAAAAATTTATGAATTTATACATTTTACTTTCCATGCTTTGGAAACTATTCACATTCGATTCCCAACAAGTGAATGGCAACATGTTTTTACCGATGAATCTCTTCTAAATAGATATCATGGTGCTGAAGACGGTATCTACTGTGAATTGTTTAGCTTTAACCCACATCTAGGTATTTTTACTACTGCCTTCGATGGCTAGAT
The DNA here is from genome assembly GCA_019973975.1 of Trichonephila clavata. Lineage (NCBI taxonomy): Eukaryota > Metazoa > Arthropoda > Arachnida > Araneae > Nephilidae > Trichonephila > Trichonephila clavata. The sequence continues at coordinate 57,713 of BMAO01032742.1, forward strand.
TGAAGCTATTGCAGTAGCGGTCGGGCAATTATCATTAAGAAGCTCTGAGTTCAACAGGGCCGTAATCTTTTCTGACTCTAAATCGGCATTACAAGCTTTATCTCAAAATTACCTCTGTAATTTACAAAGAATTTTAAAATGCAGATCGTTCTTAAAATATTTTCCTCATAAAATTTCTTTTCAGTGGATACCGGTTCACATTGTGGCATTGGTGGGAATGAGCATGCTGACTTACTTGCTAAGAAAGGAGCCCTTGTGATCAAAAGACCCGCTTGGATTTCAACCTTTAATTTCTTAAGCCTTTAAGTATAATTTCAAAATGGAAGTTGCAGAGATGTCGAAGGACAAGAACAGGGCAATCTTAAACGAGAACCCGTCTTGGGTTCCTGGGGTTCCTAGAAAAGCTGCTGTAGCTTATTTCAGACTTTTGACAGGGCATTATTATCTGAGATCTCATCTCTACAGAATTGGTATCATCAATTCACTGGAGTGTATTCTGTGTGACTCTGGTCAGCCTATGACCCCTGAAAATTTGGTCGTGTGCCTTGCATTACTTAGTTTTGTCGAAAAATATTGGAGAGCACGTGCACTATTGGCATAGGTGCTATTGTAGTGTGTGTCATTTGTAAAATAAATAAACTTTTCCCGAAATTGCAGAAAACAGGGATCAACACATAGTGATACATGTCAAGCTGCCTTGTTCTCATGTGCTTTAGTAGAGCACAAACGGCAACGTCTATATGTGTTTTGTAAAGCTGGTCAGCAACTTAAGTCATTTGTACTTCAACTGGAGCATTTTTCTTACTGCTCCGAAAACTTACAGCAGATCGTGATGCTATTGTATGTCCTTTCTCCTATGACATCGATTCTTGACATAATATTTAAATGCACGTGATATTTATTATTATGACTGTTTTTTAGAGGTTTTCACGATTTAATCTTTGTTTAATATTTTTAGCTTTAAGAATTTAACTATTTAACTTAATATTAATAAAAAAAATTAATGTTAAAACTTTTTCAGACTTAAATGATTTTAGAGAGTTTTTCTCTGCGTATTATCGCGAATTATTTTCATTATGATTCACATCAGAATAAACTTAAGTAAAACTTAAATTCAAGTTCAAGAATTACGGCATGCGATAAACTGTCAATATGAACTTCCAACCAACCAATTCCGTTTTACAAAGAAATCTTATTGTTAACTATCACCAATATTTTTCAATATTCTCACACAATTCACATTTACAGTTTTTTAATATAGTTTTAATATCTGTTTCACACATATTAATAGTTTTCCAAAGATTTTTTTAAAATTTCAATTTCATTCCAAATAAAAATTGGATTTTAACCTTCTTTTCCTTTTTTTTTTTTTTTTTTTTGTCTTTCTTTTTACAGTAAAAGAAAAATGCTTATCAGTATCGATCAATTATTTCAAGGTCCATTCGTATTTACCCAGTCATTTTGAAAGACAAATATAGTTCAATGTCAATCCAACGTCTCAAGTAGTACAGCTCTTATTTTTCTCAAATGTTCCTTTCAAGTGCAGAGAGTAATAAAACACATGCAAAAATTTATAATCGAGGGAAAAAAATATTAAAAAGTGAAGAAAAATACTTCCTTTACGAAGTGCAGGGCTCTCTAATGCTTGCTAAAATTATCTTTTAAGTGTTTTTTCTTCGCCTTCGAGCCCAACCTATGCACTTTTGTAGCCTTTTAAGAGACCACGTGACGGTTAAATTTTTTTTGCTCTGCTTTAACGTTGGAAAACCCTGTTGGGGAGCTTTTGATAAAAACGCATATCTCTCGCTATCTCGTAGTTAAGTGGTGTTACCGAGCCCAGATACTTCACGTAAAAAGGGTTTTAGGGTTTTGTATCAGATGCGGACCAGTAGCTGAAGAAGATTACATCTTTGCCAGCCAAGTGTTGTGAGGCTCGTAAAAAATTTTTAAGATGCTTTCGAGTCGCGTAAACAAAATTGATCTTCGGTCAGAATTTTCATGGGGACTTTTGAGGTGATTTTGTTTATCTTTGTGGCTCTTTAGGGATAAATGTGGGGATCTTTAATTGTTTATGTCTCGACGTTTAGACGCGCCAGGAGATAGGGAAGGAAAGAAAAAAAGCTTGTTTATTATTTATTTGTTTATAGTTTGAATATTTTTTTTGTATTATTTTCAACATTTTCCAAACGAGAATTTTTTTCCCTAAGTTATTTTTTCTAGATTCAAAGCTCTGCTGTGAAGAAAGAAAATTTTTGTTGATAAAGTTTTTTTTTTACCTATAGTTCGATTGTGTGTATGAAAAAATTTATTATTTTCATAGTTTTGGAGAGTGTAAAAGTATTTTTAAGAACTTTTACTTTGAAGTTTTAGTACAGCCTTTTAAAAATATTCATTAATCTCACTTTTTAAAGACTTTCAAATAAGAAAGAAAAATGCCGTAATTCAATGAGTACGTTAAAAATTAATCAAAATTAAGAAAATTTTAATTATGTATAGAAATATAAAACGCTAATTAGCCATATGTATTAAAGATTTATACTTTAAGCTGGTTGCCATCTTCAAATTACTTTTAAATACAAAGTATGGAATAAAATTTCAAACTTTATTAAAATGAAATCGTTTCCATTAAAAGCAGTAAAACATTTTATTGCATCAATGTTTATTTTGAATTTGTTTTCAGAAAGAATTTTCATTAAAAAGAAATATTAGTTTATTGTTATTAAAAGTGGTTTTAAAATTCTAAAATGTTTAAACTGTATTGTGCCCTTTATATAAATTTTCAGCTTAATTTTTCTAATCATTTTATTTTATTTTATTTATTTAATTATTTTTATTCATATAGTAATTCTTCTTTTTAAAAAATTAACTCATTGTTCACTGTAAAGATTTCTGAAAATACATTTAATATTTAAAATATTTGAGTCCTCTATTGATACTGCAAGCACAGCCCGACGTCCTTGATCTAACTATAGTTGACCTATTTCTTTTCTTGGTTGTGTTGTATTCAGATGAATAGGTTTTTTTTAAGCAGATGGGAATGTTGAGTGTATAACCCTTTCGATTGCAAATGGTAAGGATATGTCAAATACTTCTACGTACTTAACACAAATTATCTCCGTGCTGATTCTGGTTTATTTATTCTAAAATAATTTGATGAATAAATCAAATTTAAAGATAAAAATTTGTTGAAAAATAACAATATTTTTTATTTCTTTATTTATTTATTCATTGTAAGTGTTGAAAATATTTATCCTAACATTTTCTGATTCTCTAGAATTATCACTTAAAAAGCCAACAAAATAATAAAAATTCTCGAATAATTTAATGAGTAACAAGTATTCCATTTACTAATAAGCAAAATTACTAGTATATATATCAGACAATACTTGAACAACATCAAAAATTAAAAATAGAAATGAATTGGCAGACTGCTATCATTTGAAAGATTTTTGTAAAATAAGATTGATACGATAGGAAGCAATCTGATTGGTCGGTACAGATTCAGCCGGTGAGAGAAGTTACAGAGTTATTGATTCTATTGGGTAAAACATTGGATACAAAGATTATATATATATGTAATAATTCCCACTAATATAATCCTTTTAAATATCTTTTAATTCCCAATGGTCCATCCCTTCAGGACCAACGTTTTAGTAATAAGTTAACCCACCGCCTAACGAGAGTATTTTAAACTACACCTATCCACTCACTCAGATCATGTGATTTGAGAAGCCTATAAATACCGAGATTCCTGGAGACCAACTCCTCTTTGGCTTCTGTATTTTGTCTGCGTAAACATGTAGCCGGCTGCAGCTCATTGTGCATTCGTTTTCTTTGTTATGTGTCGTCCTTGTAATGTCTTATGTGTTCAAGATGGATAATAAACAAGTTTTATTCAATCACCGTACTGCCTTATCAATCTCATATAAAGAATCCATTCCAACAACATCGTCGTATTATATATATATACATTTATTTATGGATAATTTATATATTACATTTATATATGGAAGAGACCATTTATCACCTAGGATCTTATGGATTTTCACTGTTTCACAGCAAGAAGTTATCGGGGAAAGTTTGAAAACAGGCAAAAGCACAGCTACAATCTTCTGACCCGATAAGAGAATTACTAAAAGCATGGGAAATTGATGCACATCATTTGTTGAGAAGCATGCATTTATGATAATAATGTGCCACATTATCGTCAAATTTTGAAGAATTTGCCTAGAAAGCTTTCTAATGGAAAAGAACTAGGCGTGTTTTATTAATAGTAAACTAATTCTTTAAATTTTATTATTATTATATTTAATTCTCGTTTTCTAAGAAAATGGATACACATTTGAGGTCTGATCATTCCGCGGTACCAGAAAATGGGAATTTGATTCATACTCTTTTTTTTTTTGTCATTTTTACGGCATAGAACATATTATTGTATTCAACAAAGAATTATACTTGTTAAACGAGTTTTCAATGTATATGGTATAGGTTACGAAAGTATTAGAAATCTCCATATTAAATGTGACTTACCATGATGAATAAATACATTTCGCTTATAACAGCCTTTCTCAAACTGTGGGGCGTGCCCCCTAGGGGGCGGATAACCCTACTTGGGGGGCGCGAGCATACCGAAATGTCGAAAATAAAAGATTTAAGGTAGTTGTTAATTTACTGAAAGGAAGCAAAACAAAATAAATTCCTGACATAATAAAAAATAAACTATACATTTATATTGATATAGTAATAAATGTATCACTACTGCAGTAATATCAATGTATTTGATAATTAATTTATCAATATTAAATTAAAAACAAGTTTAATAAGTACTAGCGAGTCCCATGGACTTGTTATATACAAAACTATATACAAAATTTAATACTTATCTTGATAATTTTTGTACGGTTTATAATCATAGTCATATTGTAGCTTTAACATCAAAGTACATTATTATTGCATTTAATACATTGTTATTGTATGAGGGGGGCACGATGAAAATTATGACAGAAAATAGGGTCGCAAATGTTGAACGTTTGAGAAGCACTGGCTTATAAAAGTTTTTTTTTAATTTTAAATGCAAATTTTAAGTAAGTATTAGAAAAATCTGAATAAAATTATAAACTGCTTATTCATAATGTTTCATTGTGTTAAACGCTAAGAAATTTCAACTTGAACGTATTGTTCAAAACCGTGTTTGCTAATATTTTCTTTACGCAATCTTTGGCGAAACTTAAGATACATTAAATGAACCTTCAAATATTGTATGACACGTTAAAACTTCTTTAAAAGAAATCACGAAAACATGCTAAAGATAAAAGCATCCGAAAGACTAAATAGAAATTTACTATCAGACAACTTTATTTATTCCGAAAAAAATGCGGTTTCGACATAAGAATTCCTTTATATCTAATTCTTAAAAGTTAAAACCTCTCTTAAATTCTTTATCTATCCAACAATCTATATTTAAATTCAAATAACTTCATACATAATACATTGAAACATTCCTCTGAATAACATCAAATATATATATATATATATATATATTATATATATATATATATGTCGAGCAAATCTTTTTCTCAAACATTTTAAAACTACCTTCAAAAACGAGATAGGAAACAGGGAAGGGGGGGGGGAGTCCGAATCAGAACCTAAAGCTAGGCCCTAGAGTAACTCCCTAGAGTAACTTTCCTTAAGAAAACATTCGTGCATAACCACCATCCAATGCTAGCTAGAGCAAATACAAAAAAGCATACATTATGTATGTATCCTTACAGTCAGCCCCCTATAAATGGGACCGATCTGAAAACTTCCCCTACCCTTCTTATTCTGTACCCTCCAAAAAAAACCCTGTCTATCTTTGAATACTTCTTTCGGCAAACCTATTTCATTCATTTTTTATCTCATTGCATTCTATTCCCTTCTTCCCTCAGCTTCTGAAATCTACCACGCTTCTCTATAGCGTGGCGTATTTCCAAATACATAACGTGAACGGCCGTTCTCAAATGTTATTTTATTTTAGATTTGCTCGCAGTTGGGTGTATCTTCAGACTTGCTTGATAACTTCTCTTTTTTGCTTCGGTATTTTATAGTGTACATAGATATTTTTTGTGTTTACTTTTTTTCCCCTCCAAATCTTCTTGCTCGGAGTGTTTATGTACGGAAAATTTTTTAAAGTCGAGTGTTACGTCTGTTTACTTTTTTTTTATTTTTCTCACTTTCGAATTTTTCCGAGTTCAGCTTTTTTCTCTTTCAGTTTTGAACGAAAGATGGCGAATATTAAATTGGTTATGGCGTCATGTCTTCATCTTTATTTTATTTTTTTTCCAGTGTGAAAAAAATTGTGTTTCATATTTCTTGAAGTATGTTTGATACAGATTTTTATGTTGCCACGCGGCTGTGAGATCTTTCTCCCACTGTTTAACAAAAGTTTAAAAGTGTATTTTCATATTTTTGGGGGAATATTCTACTGAAAAATAAACATGTGGTATTTGTGTGGAAAGATGTTTTGTGTTTATCTCTTGTTTATTTCAAATTGTATGTGGACGTAAGATTCCTAAAAAGGGAAAACTCGATTTAAATAGTCTTCTAATGTTAGATTTAATGATGAATGGGTGTGAAAATTCTTTGCTCTGGAAGTGTACCGTGTTAAGCTCTTACGCGAAACATAAACAAAAATGAAGGATTATTTAAACACTATTCAACAATTTTTTTAAAATTTCTAATGGGGCTGCTGATTAGTGTTTTACCATTGCAGACCCAGTACAGACCCCGGGAGCTGGAATCTCTTTTTAGTGCTGCACCATATAGGTGAATACAAATCGCTGCAAGTAATTTTGACGCCCAGCCTGAGCTCTGACGATGCGAAATCGTACTTAAGAATTTAATTTTGCCGAGAGCACCCAAGCCAAATGGGCACTCAAGGGATCTTTTACATGCCGCATAATCATACTACATGGTCGCTGTCGATTTTCTGCATTATGAAAATCAACAGACGTGGACCGGGGTCGAAACCAGCAACTTTAAGGGTGCAAAGGCAGCGACACACCAACTACGCCACCCAAAGCCGGCCCTGATCAACAACTTTTTTTTGTGGGTGGGTGTGTGTTCTGTTATTAGAGTAAATGCTCAGGAGAGTAACTATCATTCAAAAATCTTTAAAAAGCAAAAAAAAAAAAAAAATTGTCCAGAAGCACATTTTTATTGGGTTTCTTTATTTAGCGAGTTTAAAAACTTTTTTTTCTCAAAAGTGTTGTTTTCTCCCTTAAATCTTGTTTTAGAATTTGTTCTCTCTCTCTCTCCTTTCTGTTTTATCTACCAATTTTGTCTAATTCATATTTTCTCTGATGGTTGATAAATGTTTATTCAGTAATGGAAATCTTATTAAATTTCTTACTTATGCAGTTAATGTAAAATGGGTACCCACAGAGGTTTGGGGTCTTTCACTAGAGCAATACGCATTCATTGCATGCTTTTAAGGCAGTGACATTAAAGAATTTGCTTGGATTTTAAGGTCATCGTTTTTTTCCGTTCTGGTTGCTAATATAGTTTTCATTGTAAAATTTTCTAGGATTATAATACTTATAATCGAAAAGTAAAATAATAATGAGCTGGACAATTCTATAACAGGAAACTATAAGGATTGCAGCCCTATTCAAAATATTTTTTTAAGTCTTTTTTTGTTTATTTTTCAACAATAGAAAAACTGTTTCTATGTTGACTTTCTTTTTAAATGGAATCTCGAAAATATTATCGGAACTCATTCTTGTACTCAGGGAGTTTATTTGGGAGGAAATATTTCGGAATAACCGAATATACAGTACTCAAAGGACTATCGGGGAATATTCTTGGACGTTGATGAATACATTTCACAAGCAATTTGAATAGATCAATACCGAATACTATTGAGATAGACTAATGGTAAGCATGAAATAAACGCAGAATACTATTCATGACGATTAACTTTTAAGCATGGCCGTGGGTAGCCTAGTGGTTAGAGCATCGGACTCCAGACCGGAATGCCTCGGTTCGATGCCACCAAATACCCTCTGAGTACACACGGAGTACGTGCTCGTTAAATCAGTGGTGCCGAAAGTCTTGTGGGCGGTCGCAGCAGAAACCACGGGTGCAATGGGTGGGGCTGGAGAATATTGCCCTCTCCTCCAGTTCCCTGCCTAAATTGTAGAGGTGGAGATAGGTGGTGTCGCCATCTATCGTGTAGAAGTATAACCTGTCTTAGGCTCTGGAAATTTTCATTCTTTCCCTTCGGGAAGGACACGACAATAACAGAAACGTTTAAGCATATGAAAAAAAAACTAATATATACAAGATAGAGTTGCGAGTAGGGCGTTGGACGAACCCACACTTTAGAAAAGGGTTGAACGAATTGGAGTTTCGCGCAGTGTTTCCGGCTTTCAATGGGGAATGAATTCAAATTCAATTATGCACGCTAATACCGGGGGCTGCTGTGGCCTAGTGTGTCAAAGTCACGTACTTGGGGTTGGTATGCCATGAGTTCGAGCCTTAGACCTGCTATATAGAGGGGTGATCCCCATTGAATTTGTCGAAGCTCAAATACCTTTCGTTGGCATTGTGTAGTTGCCTGGAGAGAGGCTGCCATCTCAGGTATCGTCCTCGTCACGTGGCAGAGATTCAAAATTACGAGGTCCGTAGCCAATAGTCCTCGTTCAGCTTTGTAGTGCATCGTTAATATAACTCTTTCTCTCACGAAGGAAATATCGATGCTCTCATAAGAAAATATCGATACTAGTTGTTTCTTTTTTTAAAAAAAATACTTGAAAGTTGTTTGATAATCTGTACGTTCATTGCGTAACCTTAATTTCTGATACAAATTTGTTGTTATAATTTAAGAATATTGCCAAAATGTTACATTTTTCCAAAAAAAGAATAAATAAATAAATAAAGGATTTGCGTGATTGGACGATATTTTCTAAATAAATAAATTTCTGTTCTTGTAAGTAATTTATTTTCTTACGTAGAAGAAGAATTAATTTTCTTTCTTGATATAGAACCATCCTTTTTGCAATTTTTTACAATAAAAAACACTAACTTTTTTACAATGTAACAGAAAGCAAAACTTCTTCAAAAATTACAAAAAAGAAAAACTATGAAATTCTCAATGTATTCGAATATTTAGACTTTTTGCGCGATCGGAGGATATTATCATGTTTAAATACATTGCTTTTGGTTATTGAAATATGCATCGATTGTAGCTTTTCCGCAGTACTCGAAAATATAAGTTAGAACTTTTTTCTGACCACTTCAATTCTCTTATCTCTATTTATTATAACTAATCAGCTCGCGTTTTTTCATAACTAACTTTCTCCTTTACTCTAAGCCGCTCCAGATGAATCAAATCAAACGGTAAATCACAATAAAATATAAAGAAAATGAATGAAAAGCAAGAGATCCCAATCGTAGGAAAAATCTTACAAAGTTAAAAATCAGAACTTTTCTATATTTGTAGCTAGTCATTTCACTGGGTCGCAAACGAATAAGTAAAAAAAAGAGCCTTACCATGAATATGAATATTTAAACATTCCACTGAGAACCACCCAAAAATCTTTTAAAGGGAAAAAAAGAAAAAATTCCGGAAGCGAATCTCCGCTGCCAAACTCATTATCTTGCCCCCCTCTCCCTATATAACTACCGTACACCTACATTTCTCAATATATTATAATGTACCCCCTCACTTCTTCTAAATCCAGCTCATCCATCGTGACCCCTCCCTTTGCAAAAATTAATCCTTGCGGTCTTAAGGGGGAGGGGGGTCTTGCCATCCAAATACATTATACAAACACGGGCTCGGGGGTGCACATGTGCCCTCTCTCTCACTATGTCTCGATTACGGCTTGCCAGTTTTACGTTATATCACCCTAGTGAGTCATTGGCATGCAGGGTTGCAGTTTTCACAATTAAGGAGCTTGCGCCAATGGAAGGTGCCAAGATGATTGGGGAATGGGTTTTCGTAGTATGGGGGGATTGAAGTTAATGGTAAGTGTTGGATATTGGTTAGGATTTAAGGATTGGCGAGACTGTCGGTACTTTTGGGTAGTAGTTTGGGATGATGGCCCTTCCTCTCATCATCTGGAGAGTAACGTGTTTATTCCTTCTAAGCTTTTCTAATTCCTTTTAGTTTATCCATATAGCTCTGATTTCATTAGAACTCATTAATTCTCTTATGAAATTAATTTTTAATCAACTATAGAGTAGTTAAGTTTTAGTTAGTTGAGATAATTATATTAGCAATTGAACCATTACACACTGTATGCAGTGGTGTAATGTACACCCCCGCTTTGCGAAGGGTCAGGGTTCTAGGGGCCCCAAAGCCTGACTGATGCCAAGTACGTACCCTTTGTAAGATCCGGTTTGGGACCCAAAACATGACTTTGCAGGGGATCCCTAATATTCTCCGTTACGCCACTGAGTGTATGACTGATTTTTTAATTCTAATTTTCGTTGCACTATGAAGCAACATGAGGGCTGGTGGCGACAGACTTCAAAATTTTTAAACCACGATCAAGGATGACACTTAAACTGGCAACCCCCTCTAAACTTCCTCACCACACCAGCGAGAGTACTTTGAACCTCGACAGATATAACGTGCACCAGTCCTTTAACTCGACGGATGTTCAGTGGCACTAGGACTTGAGCCTGCTACTCGATAACATCGACTATGAGTTCGTGACCATGACCACTCGGGCACCGTGGTCACATTACCCACGGTAATGTTTTATAGCCTGTATAATGCCATATTATTACTCTAAGAACTCTATATGTGCACTCTCTACATAAACACTCTATACAAACCTCATATAAATACAGTGTTGTTGTATAGGGTTTGTTTTTGGAAGAATTAAGCCGTTGTCGTTCCGGAACCTCTCAACGAATATGCTCAAGCATTTATTTTAAAGGAAAAATAAGTACATTTAAATGCAGCCTTTTAACTGAAAGCGTTCCAGCTTTAATATTAGTAAGAATTATTTCTCATTATTTTGAACTATTTTATTATGGAGTGAAACTGAGGGGACTGAAATATTTTTTCGTGTTAAAAAATACTGCAAATAATTCATATATTTAACAAAATTAAGTTTATTAGAAGACATTTTACTTACAAAGATATGTATATATGTATGTATTTAATAAAAATCAGTGAAGCAAAAACATTCACAAGAAAATGTAGTTTAATACAAAATTTATCAATACCAAAATCTTTACAGACTTCCGTTTCCGTCTTCTGTTTTTGATCAACAGCCTTAAAAAGCCCCATCTTCATTTTAAGCGAAATAGCAGTTTGCTTTCCCCCTTGAGCTCTTTGCCATTGTGCTCGTAAAATGTTCTAAAATAGGGGGGGATGGGAACCAAACTCACTTATTTTTACTCACCCTGCGATTTACTCGTCACAGAGTTCCAAAGCCATCTGATGAGAGATAAGATGTTTTTGTGTGTTGTTTGCAGGGGAAGAAATCTTTTCGTCTTTTTTTAACCGATTTTTGTTTCGTGTTAAGAGAACAAAATTTTTTGTAAATACATAGTAGTTTGTCGGGACCGTTTAATAATTTCATGTTATCCGATGTTTCGTCTTAAGCCCTTTCGCGTTAAATGGGTATTTCTCAGTATATTACTGTAAGAAGGACAAACAAACATTTATTACTGAAAAATTTCCATATAGTGAGTGTTTGTGAAGGAGTGAGTGCTTTATAACGTCACACTATAAAGCAGCCCGAGAGCTATTGGCGACGGACCTCGTAATTTCGAACCTGTCAAGTGATGAGGACGATACTTCTCTCTCCAAACTACCACACCTCGCCAACGGGAGGACTTAGAGCCTTGACAGATGCAACTTGCATCAGCTTCTCTACACGGCGGATCTTCAGTGGCACCCGAACTAGAATTCATGACCCACCAGCCACGAGTTCGTGACCATAACCACTAAGCTACTGTGCCCCACTCCATATAATTGGCATTGTTTCATAAAAACTGGAGCAAATAGAAGGAAATAAAGACTCAATTACTATTTGGCCTTTTACAGTCAAAACCTGTTTTCATTTTACCATTCAAGCTACAAGTTTTTTTTTTTTACATTAATTTTTATTTTTATTTGCCAATAAAATTTCTTAAACGCTTTTGTGGCGTACAATTTTTATGTACAGACATATTTCAAAATTACTTGGGCTATCTAACTTAAAAATAATTTAGTTTAAAATATCATCTTCCACAAGTTCCCATTTCCATTGGATGAGTCAAACCACTGAACGGTCCAAGATGTATGCCAAGTAATTACCACCCTCGGAACTTAACTAGTAAATACTTCCTAGAACCGTTTCAGATGTTGTAACACGTGATTTAAGTTTCATTCATCTTTGCTAAGCATGTTTCATCACAGTGGCTGCGTTGATTGGCCGCCCGAGACGCACCTTTGTGGTCAGTCACTAAAGTGTGATTGTTTGGAATAATACGTGGTTGAAACACATCAGAAGGCAGCATCTGTGCTTGATGTCTTTGGGAACTTGATTCTAAGTCGTGCGAAACGATTTACGCAATCAACCGCAACAATTGGACTGTCGATCCGAAGCATTGTTAGCATTATGGGTGCGAGGGATTGTGTTATATGACGTTGGGGGTGAGGATGATGGAGGGAGGGGTCTTTCAGTGGAATGGCTCGTTCGCGCATTTCGCTATGTCATTACGGAATGATGGCTTTGGTGTGTAGTGTAAATTCTGTTATAACAAGGTTAATATAGATCAAATTAGTTATAAGCTAAAACTATTAGTGATATTGTAATGTGAGTTATAAAAGCAGCTATTCGATAGTTTAGGAAAATTACTCGGTTTTTAACTCATAATCAGTCGAATGAGGATAGTTATGCGAAAATATAGTCTTTTTGTATCTGAAATACAGTAGAACGTCGTTTATCTGAACGTTTATTATCCGGAGCGTCAAATATCCGAACCAAAGTCCGGATACGTTTTCGAACAGTGCAATGCTCAATAGTTGTTTCGCGTGAGGCCAAAAAGTGACGAGAAAACCCAAAGTGAGGGATATTTGGGGAATTTCAGTTGTGTGATTTGGTAAACATCTGCGCGGAATATTAGGTCAGTTTGTTTCCAAGTGAAGGGGGTGTTTACGTGCTCTGTTGTTGAGTTTTGTATGCAGAAGACAATGGATTCTAAATGATGACGAGATTGTGACTTCCGTGCAAGAAAATCCGACCCTGTCGACGATGAAAAGGATGAAGACGAGGACAACAACAACAAAAGTAGCAAGGGTGCATCAAATTCTGACGCGTTTCTGCTTTAGAGACAGCTGTGGAGTGGTACGAACAACCATGAGAGAGCTGTCCTACTCAACTACTGCTGCTCAAGAGAATCAGAGACCTTTTAGCGAAAACACGAAGGTGTACAATGGTACAGCGAAAAATAAGAGATTATTTTTCACAATAAAGGTAAAATTGCGACATTTTGCACCTATTTGCTTTTTCTTCAAGCACGTTTCCCACCTGTGATGATTTTAAATATTCGTATAGTGTCCGGTTTCATATACTGCATGAATCACATTCGGTTATCCGAACAATCGCGTATCCGAACAGTGCCCGGTCCCAATTGATTCGGATAAACGACGTTCTACTGTATAGTTTAATTTAAAAAAGGGTTAGAAGCTTATGAATGTACTGTAGGGATTTACAAATTGGGAACACCAATCACCTCAATCACTGACTTGGACCTCATTCAACTGAGTCTCAAAGTCCTTGCGCAACCTAGCGATGAATTTGAAAGTATAAGAATTTCAGCATGGATTCTGCCCTTGTCAAAGTAAGAAGTCTGTTGCTTCATGAAGCTCTACAGCCAATCAATTTTGAATCCTGAGATTGTTTAAGATTATTTTTTTAAAAATGTTATTGTTTTTTTTTTAATTTTCTAAACATTTGAAAAATAGTTTAGTGTTATTGATTTTAATGAATATTACCTAAGATATTTTTTACGACAAGGAATCAAAATTGATAAAATTAGAAGCGTGATGTCATTAAGAATGTATAACATTTTATGTTTCAACGACCGAATATAACATAACAACAGCCGATGGCTATGATATATAAAAATCTGTAATATGTCATAATAGATAAAATTATGGAATTATTCTAAGGCATTGTTTGGATAATTTAGAACTTTTAAGATACCCAGAACAGAAATGGATACTAAAAAATAACAACAATTAATTTGTTGATAATTTTCTATTTAAATAAATATCGTCATCGTTGATTATAAATTTATCCTTCTCTGTCTCTATTTTAAAATAATTTTGATTACTGCTTTAAAATCTCAAGAGATATATTTCGATCTTTTTATTATTTTATTTAAGAATTTTGCTGCACCATTGCATATATACTCCATGTGTATCATAGAAACCAAATTTTGTAGTAAAAATTTAGAAATGAAAATGAATTAGAAAAAACTGCCATTGGCATTGCGCGAAACGCTTATACTTTATCTTTATAATTAGAGCGCAAACGTGACTATTTCCTCGTAATCACTGCATCTACTGTTGAATACAACCTTCATACCTGACACTTTGCACGTAATTTGTTATGTATAATAGTTGTGGTTTCCCTTTGTTCAAGAAAGGTCAATATCTTTGTAAAGGTGGTTGATTTCGTTTCATTCATTAAGTTTTTATTTTTAATGTAAATTCTGAAGAAAAGACTTCTAAATAAATTAATAAAAGGAATAACTCATTTGAAACTCAATTCCTCATTAGAAAATATTTTTGGTGGTTAAATATATTGGATAAACTGCTCATCAGTATTATACACATATTTGTATTTTCTCTAAATTCCCATATTCTTTCCTCTTATATTTATTGAACCAGGAAAAACTACTGGTTATTGAAAAAGAATTCGCTGTTTAATCTTCTTGCGATAACTAGTCTAAAGAGGCAGTTTCGTACTAATATTTTTAAATTGTACCCAGACATAAATGCCAATCTCACCTGGTTTTATATCCGAGGATTAGGAGGAAGCCATGATAATCCTACGGTCACAAAATGCAAAGCTGAAGTGTGAAGTTGTACGGTCCACTCCTGATTCTTTCAAAACTGCGCGATGTAAAATTATGGGATCAGAACCACATTTTTACATAAGTCAAAAGAATAACTCTTCTTCCCCTCCCCCTTCTTAAGAGTTTATTTAAACAATATGGAACTAATAAAAAAGAAATTCATGAAGAAGTTAAAAATGAAACAGAACTGATTAACCGAAATTGGTAAAAATTTTGTAATTGTAAATATTTGGTTGTTTATTTCTTCCTGACTACAACCCCCTTCCGGCTGTCACAGTAGCCTAGTAGTTATGATCACGAACTCATGGCTGGCGTGTCATGAGTTCTCACTCACCCCCGTCTCCGACTGCTGTTGCCGTAAGCCCTGTTGACCTTAAAGGAAATCCACGTCTGTTGTGGGCTATTTCATGTTAAATACAGCTGAGCCTCAAAGATCCCATGTAATCAGTTAGAAAAGTTTGATTAGTATCAATAAAGATATTATTCTCATTTTTGACTGTGACTCTGAATTACGAGATACATGTAAATGTAATAAAGACTATTAAAACCAACCTTCTCAACATCCAGAGTATCTTAGGCAGCTTGCTTTGGAGACTATTCAAAAAGTCCCGCGGGACGCATTACATATCTATACTGATGGCAGCATGGGTTTAGGCGCTGTCTCGGGTAGTGGAATTTTTATCAGAAAGGGGAATGGTAATAGGATCAGTAAGAGAAATTGTGACTACTCAGTTTTTCGGCAGAACTCTTAGCTATTGAGGAGGCTTTGAAATCTTGCTTTACTGAGAGTGCCAATACAGATATTTGGATATTCAGTGATAGCCGTAATTCTATTCTGCATCTATCTGAATGGTGGAGGTATGGTGACAGAATTATTACGAGTATTGCCCAGCTATTAAATAGTTTAAGTGCCAATGTTAAGATCTTTTTTCCGTGGGTACCGTCGCACGTGAATGTCTGCGGGAATGAGATATCAGATGGCTTGGCCCGCGAGAACAGCCATAAAGATCCTACGCATGGTAGCCTTGCCTTACTTTTTCAGAAATTGCTACACGAGTCAAGCAAGCTATCAGTTCTTGGAGGTAGGCCCTCATACATGAGTGGTATGAAGGAAACCGACCTGGTGCTGCTTTGCTTGGGACAAGTAGTAGGCGAGATGAAACTACTCTTGCTAAATTTCGCAGTGGACATACTCGAGCTCAACGCCATGTGGCGGGTCTTAAAGTTTACCCTTCTTGTCCGAATTGCAATGTGACCCAATCCGCTCCTGCCCACATCTTGGCTAGTATTGGATGCCATAAGAGCCAGCTGCTCTCAAGTCCTGCTAAAGTTTTTCAACGTTTAAAAACGCACGGGTCTATGGACTTGATCTAGATGTTTCTGTCAATCAAGTGGGATAAGAAAAAACAACAAAATCAACCTTTACTCTGAGAGAGAAATTAAATAAAACTCCATACAACAGTTCAATAAATGGGATAAAGCTTTTAAGTGCATTTTTCATTCGAGCGCTTGCGTACTGTCAGATTTTACTGCATAATTTTCTTCACTATTTAATACTTAGGTACACTTTAAAACTTGGATTGTGTCTCTCTTTTGGATACATAGATAAAAAAATTTCTTGTAAGTAGCCCTCAACCGTTTTTAACGAAACAATAACTGTTTTTATTTTTAATTTATTTTAACTTAAACTGTAGCCTTAAGCTATGTCTCGGTAACATACAAAATTTTTCTTAAAAGATGAATGGTGACTTTTAATAGTGCTTAGTGATGACGAAAAAAATTTTTTTCATCATATTAATATGCATTACTTCTAAAGAAAATTTTAATAAAGATAATTACCTTAATTATGAAAGTATATTGATAGTTTTATTTTTAATTTTTAGAACCTAAACC
This sequence comes from Trichonephila clavata, assembly GCA_019973975.1. NCBI lineage: Eukaryota > Metazoa > Arthropoda > Arachnida > Araneae > Nephilidae > Trichonephila > Trichonephila clavata. The sequence continues at coordinate 74,678 of BMAO01032742.1, forward strand.
CCTATTTTGTGCTAGTTTTTTTGTTTCGTATAACACGGATTCACATAACAAGGTACATTTTTAGAATGTAATTTCCGTGTTTTACAGGGATTACATCATTAGTATCCCTTCATTTTGTAACTCTAGAGCAAGTGGTCTAACTTTGTCGACTCACAGATCCCTTTAAAATGTAAGGTGCTTCCGGAAAACCCTAACCAATAAATAAAACCCTGTTGAAGAATATATATGAAAATAATATTTAAAGTAGATCAACGTAATACAGGTACTTAAGTAAAAACAATTAAAAAATAGTGCATTTTTATTAAACAATTTTTTACATAATATTCATGTAATTTAATTTTAATTCGTGCTCCAAGATTCCTCTACCATTGAATTGCATTTAATAAATAGAATGTGTTTGTGCATTCTTTTTACACATACTATCAAAGTCTAGGTATATTGAAGCTATCTGCTGTCGCATTTCATATTCTACATTAATTTGCTTCTATATTTTGTTTTTGTTGCCACATTCGTTGCGAAATATTTTAAACTTAAATACACTGTTGCGAATGGCCTTAAGAAACTTAAAACTGTGGGAGAAACTTCTGTGTATTCTGCGAATTTGCAACCTAAAATTTAGGAGCTGTTCCTGCTTAAATTTAGACTTTAACGTCGAATCTGTTGATATGTCGATAAGTTATTCCTTCTCCTTCATTGGCAAGCCTTCTGATTTATCCATTCATGTATAAAGCTCGTGACTTTTACGAAATTTAAGATTTTATTTTATCCATAAAATATTTATTTATATAAACTTTTACAAGCAAACTGCTTTTAAGAGTTCAAACTTCTATAAAAATTAAAATTTTACTGAAATTTTGGTGCTTTTATTACAAAAATAGTGATCGCTTGGGAAACCCCTTCAAAGTTCTAGAAACATTAGGGTACCGCGAAGTCCAGGTAGAAGACCTGTGCTCTAAAGTGGGCAAGAAAAACTGCAACCGACGAATCATCGTTAACTTTCAAAAACGAAGTTCACCCAATTCTTCTTTTTACACAGTCTTTTTTTACTCGATTTTGAAATAGCACGGTGCATGAATTTCTTTTACATAAATTTTTTGTTCTAGCACGAATTTCAAAAAAGAAAAAAAAATTGAGGACTCATGCCTTTTGGCTGAGGACGATTTGAACGAGTTTATGACAGTTATATGATAATAAAGTCGATACTGGCGTTGAAGGTGAAGTTAAGCTATTAACAGCTGATTGAATTCGCGAGGACTTGAAATTTGCTACAAGTATGGAGCAACATTTTATTAATCATGATCCTGACATAGAGCGTGCATTAAAATTTCTACGTAATTTTGAGCAGCAAATCTCAAGAATTATATAATTAACTCGAGAAACCAAAAAGACACACGCTAATAAGACTTTGTAACAAACAAAACACAAAAAAGGCCGTTAATAACGAACAAAATTTATTTGAATGGAAATCTACAGGTAAAATATAACATATATATATTTTATATTATATATATTTTATAAATAAAAATATTTTTTTTTTTTTTTTTTTTTTTTTTTTTATATTATTATATATATATATACACACAGTCGACTCTCGATAATTCGAAGCATATGCTCAGTTCCTTGAAAAACTCTTGATAATTCGAACTAAACAATACGTTTGGGTACACTCAATAATTCGAAGTAAAATCTGTGGCTGGCCAGACTACAACACGCGATAATTCGAAGTTATGTTATAAAACTCTCGTCAATTCGAACACTCACTATCATATACAGTCCTGTAGCAAATAGGTTGGAGATTACAAGTTTTGTGTTGGGGGCATTGTCTTTGCGTGTCTCCTCTGTATCGTAGCCCTTTAATGACCATCTGTCTGCTACTCCTTCTTAGTGTTTTCGGTTCATCAGGCAAAAATACACTTTTATTGCTTTCCTTCTTTAAGTGGACAATAGACCAACCACACCTGTTGTCAGCCGTCCATATCTTTGCTTAACACGTGGCCTTGCTACACATGTGTTCAGAAAGGATGCTCCACTATTGAGAAGAGATGCGTAGGATTGTGTATGAATGTATTGAATGTATTCTTTTAATATACAGGACTTTTAACTTCTGTATAATATTTAAATGTACTTTTTAAAAATTGCTTTAAAATAATTTTATACATATGTACAAATGTTGTTTTATTATATAGTTTTAAAATTTAAATGTGTTAGAAAAAAACTCTCTTCGAGTATTTTGGGATTTTTTTTTCCTACTCTCTTGATAATTCGAAGTTTTTCATTGGTCCCTCCAACTTCGAATTATCGAGAGTCGACTGTATATAAATATATAAGTTTTCACTGTTATTTAAAAAAAATTTGTAACAAAAATGTTTTTTTTTTTTTTTTTTTTTTTTTTTTTTTTTTTTTTTTTTTTTTTTTTTTTTTTTTTTTTTTTTTTTTTTTTTTTTTTTTTTTTTTTTTTTTTTTTTTTTTTTTTTTTTTTTTTTTTTTTTTTTTTTTTTTTTTTTTTTTTTTTTGTAACAAAAATGAATTGTTTATGTTTTATAAATTTGCAACCCGGGTTTCATTATTATTATTTATTTATTTTTTTGCGTGGTTTCTTGGAAAAATAATTAGAGATTTTTCATCTTACACGATTTTTTAAGATTGTGAAACATCCCTCTGAATTTGCCATGTGTCGCATGGTCTTTTTTACACATTTTTTAATGGTTTTCTAAGGAACGTATCTACCATGTGAAAAAAAGAGTGTATTTCAGTAATTTGCTGCATTCTTCTTCAAATTAGCAGAAGGACAAGTATCTTTATTTTTATGCTTCTATCTATTAGCATTTAACTACCTCAAGCCAACGACGCAGTTTATCTTAAAATCTCCCCTCGACTAGAGAGACAGAGAGCGAAAACAGAATTCTCGATAGAATCATCTATCTCGATCCAAACCGCTGGGCAAAAATGACCGGTGAAAACCGCCTGATAACAACCAGATGATCCTGAAGGAACACCTAAAGGGGAGTCGAAATTTCCCCAGTGGGAAATTATCCCGAATTCTTTCCCGGAAATTAGGCTTGCTAGTGGTCCCGGATTTTCCGGCAACAAGCGCAACTAGTGCACCCTCGAGATGTCCCACCCCACCCCTCAATTAGTGGGAGTAGTTGAATTGAGAGTTACGGTACGGGGTAATTTTGTTGCTTTTTTTCTTTTGAGGTGGTAATGAAAGTAGTGGGAATTTACTAATTGGGCCCAGGGAATAGAAGAAAAAGTTTTTCGCTTAGAGTTTGTCGCACTTGGCCCTGGTGCCTTATCTGAGTTTGGAGTGTTTTGAATATGTTTAGGCAAAGTTTTTTAATAAGAATAGTTTGCGCCTAAAAATAAGTTGTTTTTTTACTCTACAAAATAAGCCGTTTTTTATATATGTCTTTGAATGGCAATTTTATTGATTTTAATTATTTTTATAAGCTGTTTTAAAGGCCAAAATTCGAAACAGTTTTTTAAGTTAAAAAAATGTTGATTTATGTTCGTATAATTGTATGTCGTACATTTATTTTTTCAGTGAAAATCGCGGGCGCGCTTAACACGAGACAGAAATATTTTTTCGTGTGAAAGGATATTGCAAAAATAATTTATTTACATATTTTATTTGCATAGATGTGTGCTATATGTATGTATTTAATAAAGATCAATGAAACAAAAACATTCACAAGAATATAATGAAATTTAATGCAAACTTTTCCAAGTTTTTTGAAAAACAAACCATTTATTGAGTTTTTGGAAAATAATCTGATATTTTTGTTTGCATTGTTTTGTAGCATCAGTCAACAAAGTGTTTGATGTATTTCATTTTTTTAAAAATTCATTTTACCATTAGAATGTGCGTCTATATAACTGCTCATACTTTTCATGATGTTCCTCATTTCGGTTGACACGGGAACAGGAGTGCATTATTCATTTCATTTTCGTCACCTAAATCTGTATCTATGACATTTTTTGAGCTTTGAACAAACAAAAAAAAATGCCTTGTCTATCATCATTGTGACTGTACACACATTTTCAGCATCTGCTGCAGTGGTTTTCAAACAGTGTTCAATGGAACCCTGGGGTTCCACGAGTCACAATAAAAAGATCAGGAAGAAATAAATATCCATACAAAATGGATTCACGTTCTCTACGAAGCTTATAAAGTTACAAGTATCTAAAGCTTACCCCCCCCCCCATCATTCATTAAAACTGTAAAATTATATTTATATATAATATATATGTTTAGAGTTTGCAACAATTTTTAATTTTTATCATAATATATTAAAAGAATATTAAAAACGCTATATCTTTAAGTGTGTACTTCCTACTAGATTCTGAATATTCTATTGTTTACTCACTCGGATTCCACGAGATAATTTCATACTCGTTAGTTAGCACGATGTCTTGAAAAGCTAAATAATTTTCTAATGGAACATGCACCTTTTTGCATTTGAGGGGAAAAAATATATAAAAAAGGGAGGGGAACAACATATCAACAGATTCGATGTTAAAATCTAAATTTAAGCGAAAACAGCTTCTAAATTTTAAGTTGTAAATTCATCCAAAATACACGGGATTTCTCACACAGCTATAAACGTTTTAATGCCATTCAGAACAGTGTGTACAAGTGAAATATATTTCTCAGCATAAGTGGTTACAAAAGCAAAGTATAAAAACAAATTAAACTTAGAATATATAATGCGATTGCATTTAATCTCAATTGACCTAGACTTCGACAGTTTGTGTGAAAAAAAGCAAACATGTATACTATATCTCAGTTACTAAATGCAATGCATGGACTCTTGGATCACAAATCAATATTATTAATGAGTAAACTATATTAAAAATAGATTAGAATATTTTAATATTAAATGCAATACTTTTTTAATTGCCTTTACATAAAGGGCCTATAACATGCTGATCTACTTTAAATATTTTTAAGATATATTCTTTGAAGTATGTGCATGGAATGAGGTTCCACGAAAACACTTTCTAGTCTAAATCTTCTAGGGTTCCACGAAAGCACCTTAAAGTTCTAGTGGTTCCTTGAATTGAAAAAGTTTGAAGACCATGGATCTTCTGCAACGAATTATTCAGATGATTCAGTAAAACAGTCCAAAAATACAGAAATTTTCTCAAACATTTCATTAAGTGTTTTGTGTTTTCCGCATTTTTTGCTCATTCTCAGAAAATAAATCCTTTCGTGTTAAGCGATTTTCGTTTCGGGATAAGAGAAAAAGAAATTGCATAGTAGTTTGTCGGGACCGTTCTGTTATTTTGTGTTAACCGATATTTCGTTTTAAGCGTTTTCGTGTTAAACGTATTTCACTGTATTTAAAAACTAATAGTTCAATAAAGGGAATTAGCATTTCTTTTTGCAATATAGAAGACATGTATGAGTGTAAATAATAAAATAATAGGTTTAATTGAACTTTATAGTATATGTGCTGTTTTGTATGCAATTTAAAGATAGAATATATGAATGTTAAAGCAATTTTTTTTATTTGAGAAAATGGGTTCCATTTGAATATTTTGCTCTTTTATTAGGAGAAAAAAATTTTATAAGAAAAGGGGGAATCACACACACACAATCTGCATCAATGATATATTTTAGCTTTGGACAAACTCCAAAATGCCTTTGCCTGCCGTAATTGGAGCTGTACACACATTATCATCATCTACTACTGCAACGAATTTTTCCGATGATGAACCTGCGTGGCTGGTGTTTTCCGTATTTTGTTCATTCTCAGAAGGGAAATCTTTTCCTGTTAAGCGATTTTCGTTTCGTGTTAATGGAGGAAAATGCATGAAAATACATAGCAGATTGTCGGGACCATTGTATTATTTCGTGTTAACCGATATTTCGTCTTAAGCTTTTTCGCGTTAAACGTATTTCACTGTACATAATTAATGTAAAATGCAATAACACCTCCATTTACGCATCATTTATTTTAACGCGTTCCAGCTTTTAGAACCTGGATGTCATTATGACATACTGAGATAAAAATCGATTTCAGAAAAAGTTGCAAAAATAAATTAGTTTTGTATTAAATAATATGTTTTTTGTTGTCAGGAAATTTTTAAAAAATACTGCTGGCTAAACGATTTCTATCGTAGATAAAGTTAAATACGTACTGAGAAATTTGGAACAGATATTTATTTCAAACGGAATTTTTCATGATATAATTTATGCACTACTTTTAAGAAACTATTACCTGAGTAAATAGAGGAATTATTCATTGTTTACTGCTGGAATTTTCGATTTATAATTCCAGGGTTGAAAATTCGATATAACACACACACAAGAGCATAGTTTCGTAGTTAATCAACTTTTTTCAAACTATGATGCATGTATATTAATAAAATAAAATTGTAATTAGTTATTTATATTAAATTAAATATAAAATTGTATATATAATTATTACTTATTTTTTGAAATTATTAATTAATATTATAACTGTTAGAGATTTATGTAATAAAATTTTTAATCAATATAACTCGATAGTCAATTAACTTATACGAAGAATTAACACACATACTTATAATATAAATTGATAATTAATAATATATTATCAAATTAAATAATAGTGCAATTATTATTTTAAATTTAGTTATTACTTAATTTTTTTTAAAAAATGATCACCTCTCCCACCAAAAATATTTGGCTTGCTTCCTGCTTAAAAGCAATTTCTAAATTGAAAATTTTTATTCACACTACCATTCAGTGGCTCACACAGAAATTTTTTAAGGGGTTGGTGTGTCCAGGGTCGAATGTCAACCATTCTTGTACCATCCCCCAATTCGTCCCCAAACTTTCTTTTGATTTTGTCGATTGCCGGGAAACAAAAGCATTAAAAATAAGTTAATGAATAAATAATTAGCATTAATTCATAAAACTAAGTGTTCATTTCAAATACTTGATTAAATTTTACGTACCATACACATAGGAATATAATCAATCAAAAATAAAATAAAATAAAGGGCTATGGGTGGGGCGCCTTCCCCCTTGTGTGCGCCACTGCTACCGTTTAATTTATAACTATGGATAAATTCTGAAATGTTTTTAACATCCGTTAATTTAGGGATGATTAATTCTTTATTAAAATATCAATTGCAGTTATAATATAAAGTAAATTGAGCTGTTTTACTTTATTAATAACTGTTTTGTTATATAATTACTTATATTCATGAGAATCCTGAGTGAGGGTTTATCAACACGAGGACTATTGGAGACGAACTTCGTAGTATTGGACCTCAGTTAAATGACGAGGACAACACCAGAGCTGGTACTCTCTCTCCAAACTTCCAGATCACCCTCACGGGAGGACTTTGAGCCTCGGCAGATCTAACTTGCATCAGGCCCTCTACATTTTGGGTCTTCCATGGTTTGGGGGCTCGAACTTATGACACACCGGTCACGAGTCCGTGATCGTGACTACTAGACTACCACGGCTCTTGTATTCATGAACGATATGAATGTGAGTGAGTGAGGGAATATTAACGTCGCACTGTTCAGCAACTCGAGGGCTTCTGACGACGGATCTCGTAGTTTTGAACCATGGTCAAGTGACGGGGACGACACCTGAGCTGACACCCCCTCTCCTAATACCACACCACACCAACGGGAGGACTTTTGAGCTCTCGACAGATTTAACGTGCATCGCTCCCCTACACGGCGGGTCTTAAGCGGTACTGGGCTCGAACTCGTGACATGCCAGCTACGATCCGATACCTCAACCACTCGGCTACCGCGGCCCCTGAAAGATATGAAAATTTTAAAAAAAGAAATTTATATTCATAGTGTTTTAGTTTTTAACTTTATAATATAATTAAATAATATGTTTACAATAATAACGCAATTAAATTTGCATAAAACTAATAATAATAATTGATAACAACTTTCTACTTATTGAATATTAATTCAAAATTAAATCGTATGTAAAAAACTTTTATGTAGAAAATTTCTAATTTTTTCTTAACATATAAATATGTACAAATGACGAAATACATCTGCGTGCGATTTGTATTAAGATTAAAATTTGTTTTTCAAGACACTTAGAAGTAACTATATATATATATATATATATATATATATATATATAACAATCAATGCTTATATCTTATGAAAAGAAAAAAATTTCCGAAAGTTCGGATTTTAAGTCATTTTCTTGCATTCGAGACAGTGATACAAGAAAACATTCCTTCAGAATACTGTTTTGTGTGTTCTTTATCCCTATTTCAAAAATCACACAAAACAGCGAAAAGACGCCAAATAGTGCAACCCTCAAATGTCCGTTCCGTTCATTCCCATAGGCCGGCGGCATCTTGTGACTTCGAAACTGTACGCGCCGTGCTTTCTAACCTTAGCGCATTAATCATTTACACCCTCCGAATTGCGTGTATTTGCATGCCATGGAGGCCGCAACGCGGGTGCTGTTTTCTTAATTGAGAAAATGTATCGAATTGCTTTCTGAAGGATGGCAACAAATCTCAAGAGGCACTTCGGATTTTTTTTCTCTCGAAGATGTTGAAACAATTTGTTTATTAAGGAATTAATTGAGTTAGATTTCTTGATGTATGGTATGGTGAAAGGATTTGTGTAGCAAGAAATATTCGTGTTGTTGAGTGTGAAATAAATGCTACCTTTCAATGTTAAAAAGTAAGGTTTTGGCGTAAATTAATTAAATTCTTACACTAGCGGTGTTTCTGATGTTTTACCATTTGCAACGATAGCGTGAAGCACAATTGTTTTTAGTTTTCTTCTAACAGTTTATTTTTCTATTTTGAGGTTTGTTTCATTTTATTCTGAAGGGAAATTAATATATATTTATAGAACGTGTCTTCAATGCAGTTGGAAAGCCGAGTGGTTATGGTCAGTGACTTCTGAAGTCATAGATCAACTGGGTTCAGGACCTCGTTCTCGACTCTGTCTTAAAAAGATGGTGATCCAGATAATTTTAATGGTTAAATATTATTTCTGTACATATTCTCCGAAAAACAGGGAATTTCGAACTATTTTTCAACTGGCAACAGTGCTAAGACTGCATTTGTATGTGATAACCATTGTCCGTGTATAGGCTTAGGTCATTAGCGCACATAAAAAGTTTTCAAGGGGGGTGTCCATGGTCAAAAAGTCTCCCAACCCGTATCATACCTCAAGACAACACCAATTGATTTTTCTGATTATGTCGATTTTGTTGACAAAAAACAGTCAAAAATGAATTATTGAATTAGTAATTTGTATTTTTTATTAAATAAATTGTTATTTACTAGTACTCAATAAAATTTTACATTATATAAAAAAAGGATTATCATCAATCAAAAAAAAAACTCAAGTGCTTTGGGGGGGGGGGGTCCGGACCCAGGACACCCTCTTTGTGTGCGCCACTGGCTTAGGCCTACAACTATACACCATTATTAGTCGTTGAGTCGATAGAATGCAGTCAGTCGAGTTGGTTTGTGCCTAGGTTTTTGAGATTGTGAGTGGTGCACATTTATTTGTTTAAATTACCATTTGAATGAGTATTTGGCAATGCCTGCTATATATTGCTTACTTTTAAAGATCTCAGGTAGGGCCTACTTTTGCACAGGGGCTGAGGGCCTCAAAAAATCTTAAGATTTCTCTGGGCCCAGAGCCTCAAAGATCCTTAGACATCCCTGGCTATGGTCACGAACTCGCAGTCCGCATCGTTTCTGTCGAGTGTAGGTTCGATTAATGGCGTAGCTAGCTCTGAAGGGGCCCTGTATCAAAATTCCTTCGGGGCTTTTTTTTAGAAATGGAAGCTCAGTTAGTCGGACTGTAGGTACACATGTTGGGGCCCCGTATCATTGGTACTGCTGTAGTTACGCAACTAAAGACTCGCATGTAGAAAGGCTGATACACTCGTTTAATTGGTTGGGACATGTGCCTTCTCAGATGTCGACTATGAATCTACCTATGAAGTTGGTTGAGTGAGTTAGTATTTATTAACGTCTCACACACACACTACAAAACTACACGAAAGCTATTCACGACGAACCTCGATCACGTGATAAAGATACAAGAATCAAGCGTGATGCCGAGGGGAGGGGGGTAGTTGCAATGCAATACTACTCACTTCTAAGTATGTATAAAAACTGAAGCAACGTATCAAAAATAAACAGTCATAAGATATGAGATTTGTTACAAAACACTACACTAAAAAAAATATTGGACAGAATTATCGTATTTTGTAAAGTTGTAATGATTCTCGCTGTTCGCGGGCGGCTCCCAGGCCACGAGTTGGTATACATATTAAACTTCAAATAATAAAATATCCCCTCATTCTTTCTTAATCTAAAATGTTTATTTTGCATTTCTTAAATCTCTAGTACACAGGTTCCCAACCTTTTTTGAACTGGCGCCCTCTTTTCTAGTAAATATTTCGATACCGCCCCCTCACACTCTAGAGAAATAAGAGAGTACATATTGCATGGTGAAAACAAGAGTCAAGTTTAAAAAAATATCCTATTACTAATAGAATATATTTTTTAATTTAATTTTTCTCTAAAGTCCCAATTTTTTACTTGCGAATCTGAAATACCTATAGGCACAAATATATATAAATGTGTGTAATATTATATATTTTAGTCATAGGTAGGATATTATTGGAATTGAAACGCTACTGAATTTCTACATTTAAAAGAGTGGAATAAAAGTTTTACATGTTATAAAGATAGGAAGGGGTTTTGATGATACGAAGTAATTCATAATAAACTATTGCTTTCTCAAAATCAATATAAATCCACAGTTTCAGCCTTTAAAGAATCACGTTAATTTCTGGTTAACATATTTAATTATGTTACTTGGATAATATACGCAATGAAATGCAGTGGACGAAACATTTTTCCTACTCTTCACAGACAAAGACAACCCGTGCACTACAGATATTAAAATGCACTATATCATTCAATTTAATGAATGTAATGTAATCTTTAAGTTTTTCATCCACTTCCAGAACTACCGAAATATGTCAATTTTCGTACACGTGTGATATAAAAATTATTTAAATATATACAATCAACATAAGATAAACAGTATTAAAGTTTACTTTTGTTATTAAATCAGCGTGTTTTTTTAATCTTTTTTGGTTAATCTGCCCAAACCCCTCCGTGTCATCTCAACGCCCCTTAATTTTCTTTGGGTCTTTTACTGCCCCCTTGAAAGCCTCCAACGCCCACGTTGAGAACCTATGCTCTAATAGCTTACAATGGTTTGAAATAATATTGAAATCTAAAGTCATTTAAAACTGATTATGTCTTTCTAAAACTCCCTATACACAAGAGGCTTCTTAGAATAATATGTTCTCTTACACAATTTTAGGTAAAAGTACACAAATATTGAACATACCATAATCAGTCTCCAATTTGCAACTCTTCGGATCTAATTGCTTTTATACGCGACAAATATGTTTCATTTAACAGTCTCAAAACCCTTTATTGAAACCCATTGAAGCGTCCTATAATTACTCAGCTTTTGCTTTGAATGAACGAATCCCATCTATATCCCTTTTAAATCAAATACCCCGAACGCTATCTACCAATTAAGTCCCTATTCAGTTTGAGAGAGAGCGTTACCAATTTACTTTTCTTCTGCCTTAAACAAACGTTTAGAGTGGAGTGTATCATTTTCCGTGAAATTTCTTGCTAAAGCTTCCTATTCATCGCTTCAAGCCTATTCATAGTATTTCATTTTGAACGTGTGGTAACCATGGCAACGGATCTTCTACGGCTTCATTTGCTCTCTGATGTTTAGAGCTGGAAAAACATATTTTGTCAGTGTTCGAATGAACTGTGAAAGATTACTTTTGGTTTTTCTTGGAGGAAGAAAGTATCTAAAAGATGAGATGGGGTTGTTTTTTGTAAGGGGTTTTCGAAAATAGTTTCGATGTTTGTTGCCTTTTTTTTTATTGAAGCTTTAGAATTTTTTTTTTTACGTCGGTTTTTCTTTTTGAAAGGATAAGATTTGAAATAAAATGTTTATTGAAGCAAATGATTTCACTTTTCTGTAGTGTATTTTTATTTATTTGGGAATCGATGGTCCGGAACTGGGTTTGGTACTAGATTTCCATTGCTTGAAGAATTCTTATTTGTGCTTTAGAGTCTTGCTACGTTTATTACTTTTGATTCGGTAATCAAGCGGAAAATTCATTAGTAAGCTATTATTTATTGTAAAGGAAGGAAATATCCATTGGAATTCTTAAAAACCATTCTTTCGGTTGAAAAAAAAAGTTATTGAGTTGAAAGAAATAAAAAAGAGCTGTATATATTAAGTGAAGTGAAGTTCGGAGGATGTAATGCGATAGTATTTCACTGAAAATATCATAATTGAGACAAAACTAATCCGAATACTTATTTTTTCAGTTATATAAAAGGTTTCCAATCTTTTTGCTTAAAAATCTTCACTTATGCATGTGTAATATATCAATACACGCCACGTATGCTATTTTCCCTGCAGCAATACCTTCTTGTGGGAGAAATGAGTTTCACTGGCAAAGTTCGCTTCTCAGCGGGAACTTCAAACATAGAAGATAAAACCAGGGTTATCATATTGGCAAGTTTTTCACCGTTGGAGACAAACTTGGCGGAAAATATGATCTCGCCAAAAAATCGAGGAGATTGTTCTAGGATCGACCATTCTAGAAGTTTCCATGGGACTTTATACCGGACCTTTGAAACAAAGGCCAGTTGTGCTCAGAACAGTGTTCAATCGAGATCAAAATCTGTTTGTGCGAGAGACTTTGTCTGAGTTCCTTCTAGTGGAACAGCTCTAGAGAGCCTTTCTGGGACTTTGTAAAGCTTGTTTATAACAAGTACATTTTGTACTATTGTAAATAATCTGTTGTAATAGTACTTTGTGTTTTTATGTCGATTGGTCTTCGTGTGGTTATCTGTTCGTCCTTGTGTCCATTAATAAATCTGTTATTAAAAAAACTGGAGTCGTTGGCTCCTCCCCTCTCCCACTCAAATTTTCAAAAATATTTACTATTTGTACATTTTTATCTTCATTCTTAAACATCAACGATTGAACATTAAAAAGAAAGTTGTAAAACAAAAGTTAAAAAACATATACACTCGGACCCCACTTTAATGAATTCATCGGGACCAAGCATTTGGTTCTGTGACGTTTGAAACAATAAAGGTAGCGTGATTTGAAAAATAAAAATTAGTTTAATTAAGTCACAGCTATTACTTACATTAATTTACAACTTAGTACTATTAGATGATTTTAGAGTCCCAATTTATATTGCTTTGTGAGAGAGGAGTCTTGGTGTCCGTTCAAGGAGAAGTTTTCGCTCCAATCCTCCTTTCTCTCACGGTCCCTGCGGTTGACCGTTGTCGGCGCCTTTTTTCTACATCCGGCCGTGGGCGGAATGGGCTTCTTCTCGGGTCCAAGGTTGCCGGGGCTAACCAAGACACGTCCGCGCAATATATTAATGACTTCAGGTGTTTTTGCACATGTGGTGATCAATTCTCCTAAAACTGATCCGGCCGTGGGAGGGAAGTCGCAGGTGTCCAAGAGCTCAAAGAGGGAACGTCACAGTTCGTTAAATCGGGGTTCAAACAAAATACAAATTTGTCGCTCTTAATTTTTGGAAATTATGCAATAAACAACTACATAGAAAATATCCATAGTTAGAAATTACACACTTTTAATTTAACAGCTAAAACATTATCAGAGAATTACTACGCACCAGTTAATTGGACATTTTAAAATACTGTCTAGTAGCTGTTTGAAAATCTTTCTGCTTCCTGACCAGTTCTTCGACTTAATGTGGGAAAGAAAAACTGCATCACTTACGTAATATATATTTTCATAGTTTCCAAACAATGTAAAACATTAGAAAACGTAACAGATTTAATAAGAGTTTCATTATCAGTTTCTGCATCAGAATTGCTATTCATTGGCTCCAACAAATCAACAATTTCTTGAATTTCGGTTGCACAGATAGGCAGTCCACCATCAAATGTAACATAATCTTTAAAATCTTAAAATGTCCCCTGTGTTGTGGAGTATGTGATAAAAAGGAGTTTATTATATTCAAAACTCACACAATAGTTTGCACTCGTAACTCATTTCCACCTGTAAAGTCTAATAAAGCTCTGCACGCTTTCCCGTCGAAATTTGCTACTTACAAGACAAAACTTTTTTCTGTTTCGTTCAAAAAGCGTGTCATTTGGAGAAAAAAAAACCTATTTTTTCTAATACAAACTAATAAAAAAAATTTCCATCTGTTTAAATAACTCGTTACTTCGAGTATTATTCGTTAGATATGGGTTTTTACCTTCATTTTAATCGGGGAATGAAAAAAATTCATTTAATCGCGATGTCGTAAATATAAAGAGGATGGTTCGTTAAATTGGAGTCCCGACTGCATATATTTTTTTTTAAAAATATTAACTGAAAATTCTTGTTTTTATGTTTAACTTTTAGAAGGGGGTCAATTGCACTACTGCTTACCCCAAGAACCACCACTGCTCACAGAACGTAGTTCACTAGAAAAAAAAATGTTCAATTACACAAACAATTAACATTAAAGTATAGATAACAAAGTGCTTCTTTATACAGCCGTTATGCGTCCTATTATCGCTTATGCTTGTCCAGTCTGGGGATATGCTGCTAAAACCAATATTAAAATTCTAGATACTGTACAAAATTCTTACATACGTATGATTGTCAGAGCCACAATATATATGCGTAATGACGACATACGGAATGCCTTAAAAATCAGCAGCTTTAAATCTCATATTCAGAAAATTGCAATTAACTTCTTTAATGCTCTCCCAGATACAAAATAACGATAATATGCCTAACTTAATCCCATACGATCCCAATATAAATACCAAAAGACCGAGAAGAATACTTCTCGATTCTTACAATCCCCCTTAATTGTTTTTATTCTCGTAATAATTTTTATTATTGCATCTCAATAATTTAATTTACCATTTTTCCTTATTAACTTCCTCATATTAAATTTTACTTACCCCACCGGACAAGCACCTCCCACTTTCTCTATTCCCAGCCCCCAGGGCAGCCAATAGGAGTCTATGTTCACGCTACCACCGACCAATCAGAGAGCAAGCTCTAAGCTCTCACCCATGCCAAAAAAAATTTCATTTCTACAGCAGTCAGATGAAGAATCATTGCCACGCCTCCCGGATGCCATCGTCTCAGCCAATAGCCATGCTTTCTGTTAAGCAGAAAGAAAAACCCCACCATCACCTTGCCCAACATCAAAGTCAACCAGGATATGGGACTGAGGACTGTCTCACAGTCCAGATGCCCACATTACAACGCCCATTCAACAAACAATAAAGTTCCCTTCAACGATATTGATTACTTATTATAGAAAGCAACGGCTACCTCTGACAGTGATTGACTTTTACAAGAATTTTCTGTATGTAGATTTTTACATTTTAACTAAAGTAGGCTGTACAAGTAAAAGTATTTTCTAATCGCGATTTTCTTAACCTTTCTATGACAATATATTATATAAGTATAATTAAATGATTTTATTAATGATATTGTGTGTATCCCTTGGTTCGTATTTGGACCCTCAAACCTCTTTTATGGACCTCTTCAAAGCTTCTATGGGCTTCGGTTGGAAAACACTGGTCTAAACATTAATATCTAAAATTCTATGTTGACATTAAATTCTTTATAAATATAACCTTCACAGATGCCCTTTTTCTTGCATTTCCCCTCTGTAGCTGTTTTTTGTCTTTATATTAGTGCAGTGCTTCTCAAACTTCGAATATTTGCGACCCAATATTCAATCATAATTTTCATTGCTCCCCCTCCATACAATAGCAATGTATTAAATTCCATATTAATATACTTTGATGCTAAAGCTACAATACGATTTAAACCTCCTAAGGGCGTATATAAACGTCTCGCTCAGCCAAAGCGTTATTTCCACTAAACGTATATATACGTCTTTCCGAAGTACGATCTTTTCTGTGCACTGCTATTCATAAAATTGTTCCGAAGGAAATGGAAAACAATAAATGGGACTTAACAGTGTTTGCGAAGGATTTACTTATTTCAGAGAATTTGCTTTTATTTATTCTTTTTCTTCTCCCCCCCCCCAATACATCACATACGCATACCTACTTCGAAAACGGTGGCATTGGTGAGCGAATTGCATAACTTTTCATCGGCACAGCCAAGGGATTAATTATAAACCTTAAAAATTATCAAGATAAGTGTTAATTTGTGTATATAACTTTATATGTGACAAGATCATGGGGGGAGGTCATTAGAAATTATTAAACTTGTTCTTAACTAACTCAGTATTGTTAAATTAATTGTAAAATACATTGTGCAGTACTGATACATTTATAAGTGCATTATATCATTTTAATATGTCAGAATGTATTTTGTTTGTTTATTTCAATAAATTAGTAAATATTCTTTAGTTTTCGACATTTCGATATGTTCGCGCCCCCCTCGTAGAGTTGTCACGCCCCACAAGGGGGACGCGCCCCACAGTTTGAGAAACGCTGTATTAGTGTCTGTATTTGCTGTTTACAAGTTATGTCAAGTTCTGACCTTAATTTTCTTAATTAAGAATGAATTAAAATTAATTTCCTTGTATAAACTATGTGCTTTAAACTTTTGACGATAGAAAATTATTTGACTAATGTTGTCATTACTTTCTTAAATTAAAATAAAAACAAAGCATGTCAGCATTCAAAAATCAGAGAAAGCAGAATGGAGATGGGGGGGGGAAATGAGGCCTGGAAGGATAAAATGTGTTAGAACATTTAAAGATGGCCTTGCAAACGCGTATGGTAACCGTTTTGGACAATCTTCCATAATTAATTATGACGTGTTGTGGAATGTTGAGGAAAAGGTTCATGAAATCTGAAGCTGTGCTTAGTTTCGTTATTATATAATGATTCCCTTCTCCCCAAATTTTAAAAATGTACTGTATGAAGTTGTGATGTCGCTCTGGGTTTCAAAAATGTAGAATGAGCCAAATCCAAAATTTGGGTGGTGATCTGATTTTTCTCCTTAAAGGAGGTAATTTTTTAAGCCAAATTTTTTAGCAAGAGGATGGCTGAGGAACATTTGTTCTGAAATAACACTGTAAGTACTGACATGTGAAACTAGATATCCTTTGCTACTCTGTACTTAAACATGCATCTGGGCGGTTAAATCATCAAAACGGCCATTCTGAAGTGATCAGCAAATCAGGTGGCTGGCTTCTATGAGGATGATTTTCAGAAAGTCGTTCGATACAGTAAATGCCTTAATATTGATGGAATTTATGTTGAAAAGTAAATTAAGGTTTTTCATGTAAAAAGACAATTGAGGGGAAAAAATGGTTCTAGATTTTAAATAGGAAAAGGATACTTAGTTAAGAAGCACTTCTAGTATATGCATCTCTACATTTGGATTTTGCATCAGAGTAGAAATAGTGGCTTATTCGTTTTCTGGATGAGTACTACATGGTACTTTCATTTTAAATAAGGCTACTTAAGCAACTTCATAGTTTCAACTATGATTGAATTAGTATTATAAAAATGTTCATATAGTTTACTTTTGCGTTGCAAATTCTTCATAGCAAGCAATTGTTGTTTGTTTTGTACTTACAGTCTCAGACATTTCCCCCAAGATCTTTCTTGCATTTTTGGTAATATTCAATTATGTACTTTTCAGAAATATCTTTATTTGGAAAATTCAGTGAAGAATCCTCTACTTTTAATTACGATTTTTATCACTCTTCCAGGTTACCACAAATTTATGTGCTGTGCCTTGTAATGTAGCACTAGATAGCTGAATTTAAGCTTTTCTTAGCATAACTTTTGTGAATCTTTAATAAATTATATTCACTTGAAATTTGATTTTCAGCATTATGATATTTGTATTCCCGAGTAGAAAATGGAAGTTTTTAGTGAAGTATTGAAACCTTTTCAGCCTAGAAATCAAAATTATGGGCTAGTTTATACATAAAGAAGTATTGGAATAGGGATAATACAAGAATTTAATAACAAAGTATCTTCAAAAATTGTATTTTAGTCTGTTTACGTGAGAACTAAAAAAGTGTTAAAGATATAACACCTGCACCAACAAACATTTTTAGGTGAAAACATTTCTCACTTCCTTACATGCGTTGTATTCCATCTATTTATCGGATTTACATTCCGCCTTTTCACCCGAAAGTTACAAGTGTCCAAACAACTGTTGCCTTGCTGCCCAAAGTTCGGCCTCATATATTTGTTTTCCTTGTTTGTCCAAGAGCCCTCGTTGAATGTATTCCTCTTGCAACTATGTCTTGGTTGCTATGGCGACTTGGCGGAATTTATTGACCTCGGTTTATAGGGAAGTTTGGTGGACACGCTGTTGAAATAAGCCAAGAGAAGCACCTAATGGTCCGTGGACACTATCATTGAAGCTCACCTTTAACGAGAGGGGCCGCATAATAATTAAAATGGGGAGAGGGACTGTCAAGAGAAGACATAAAATTGTTTCGAGATTACAAGATATCTCGATATGTGTTGCGTTTAATTACTATGCTATTATTAAAATTGGATATGAATGTACTTAAATATGCAAAGTAATCTCTTAACTAAAATTTGATTTTAAGTACTTAATGTA
Source organism: Trichonephila clavata (assembly GCA_019973975.1). Classification (NCBI taxonomy): domain Eukaryota; kingdom Metazoa; phylum Arthropoda; class Arachnida; order Araneae; family Nephilidae; genus Trichonephila; species Trichonephila clavata. The sequence goes on from BMAO01032742.1 coordinate 93,309, forward strand.
AAAATGGTTTTTGTTAGCTAAAAAAGGTCCTTTTTTTAGATTTGTCTGTTGTATTATCAAATTACAAAATATTTGAAATAACTATTAATTTGTTGGAATTAATTCATTTTTTTTTTCAAAATACGAAATATATTCTTTTAAACAGTAAAATTTTCAAGATATGCCCTGCTTTTAAAACTGAAGAATTTAATATATATTAATATGAGATTTTATAATCAGAATCTGTGTGTGTGTGTGTATTATATCGCAGTATTGCTTTGTATTAGCATGAAAGTCACTACTTAATGGTTTTAAAATGAACTTGGAATCCTTGAAATAAATATGGATCAATGCGTTCGAAATCTAACAAAGGAATTAAAATCTTTTGTCTGGTTGCAATTGTTGAAGTCCCTCATGCATGAGGATTTGGTTAAAATCCACATTTACAAAACACACTCAACATGGATAGCAATGAAACACGACACAAAGACACGTCGGACTTTAATACGATGCACAAAAACATTCTCTGTTCTTTCCGAAGATCTCAGATTTTATAGCTTTCTTAACCGGAAGTTTTTAGAATCATATTACTATCGATGAAGACTGTTGTGATTGATCAGAATATGTGGATGATGCAATATTGCATCATCTTTTTGTAAAAATGCGAACGTGGTAGTTTTTCAGGGGACAAAGTTTGGGTTATGCCTCGTTAGGGGGGTTCACTAAAAATTATCACGTGAAATGTATCGTATCTATTTCTATCTATCTATGTACTTATATATAATGTAGTAGTAGTAGTAGACAAGTGGGAGATTTTATTTATTTCGTGTTGAGGAGATCTATTTCAAGCTGTTGAATGGAGGAGGCATATTTTAGTATTCCAATTTTATTTCCTATTTAGACATTTATACGAGTAAGGGGACATGGTATGATTTGCGCAAAAGTTATTAATTTGAGGTTTTTCAAACTTTTTTTTGGTTGCCTCCTATGTGTGTATACTATGTAAAACAGAATTTGTGTGCTCAAAATACCATAAAAAGCTAGCCACTTGATTTTTTAAGGAAACAAAAATTTTAAAGTGATTTTAAAATGCTACTCCTCTTACAAAAATTTACGTACACGCATAAAATTTGATTTACGAGTACGCTTAACTATGTATAACAAAAGTTGGTATGGGTTTTGCGATAACATGGTTGATATTCGTACAATACTTCTTTTTATGAATGCTTATTCAAAATTTCTTAAAAAATGTACAAATTCTGAATTCAATTATTTTTTAAAAAATAAGTATTGCTTTGATTCAAAAATGCATACCAATTTTTGTTACATGTACTATTAATAATAGGTAAAAAAAATCAAAGTATTAGGCACAATAGAAAAAAAGCCTTAGAGTATTTTAAAAGAAACCAAACTAGTTATTTTATCTTTCTTAGATAGGTAATTTTAAGTTATGATTTGCCATAGGCATGTAAGTAAAAACGAGCGTACAAGCTATCATAATTCTGCGTTTTCCAAGTTTAGAACTTTTAAATTTTGTGAGGCTGTAGAAAAGTATATAAAAATAATTTAGGCTAAAAAAATCGAATTGGATTTTTTGACCGAATTTTGTCAATTGAATCGTACTGTGTCCCCTTAACAACAAACGCACACACAAATAACAACGACGATTAATACAGTCACATAGTATTTACAATAAGCAGCTGCACATGACGAAGACAATAAGCGGGTTGGCAGGCGACATTATGAAGACAAAGAGAAAGAGTTTTCAGAGTCCTGGCTATCTATAGGAAGCGGCAACAAGAAGTTTTGGAATCCGCGTGACTTCCGTGGACGGAGACTATGATTGGTGGAAAGATATCGTTTGAAAGAATATCTGATGCAATCTTACTTTTAAAAATGCAAGCAATTAACTTTTAAGAGATACGGTTACAATTATCCCGTTATACGGGTAAGCTAGTTAATTATTTACGCGCGAGTCCTGAAGGCCAAGACCATTACAATTTGAAAAGTTGTTCAGATGAAACTTAAAGGGAATTAACACATACAAAATATTTTCAAAATAAAACGTATCAGAAATTCAAACTCAGATTCTTTGTAGTGGTAAAACAATTGGTTCTTACATATATACATATATTTCTTGTATTGTATTTTTTATTTTATAAATAGCGGTATTATTTTATTACAATGCAGAAAATTATCTTTTCGCAAGCTTAGTTGTTTTACTTTTGTTATTCAAAATATTTCCTTCACGCATGCGTGCCTAAAACAATGTTACTGAAGTTGCTATATTAAAAGTGCCTCTATTTTAGCTATTTTAGCAATAGAATCAGTGAATTATTAGTCTAAAATCTTAGAACACCTGATTCGTAATCAATAAATCCTAATGCAGTGTTTTTTAGTGTGTAACACTTTTTTCGTTTATAACCGAACTAAATCACGTATTAGTTTGGGAAAAAAGAAAATTAAATAAAATATTGAGGTGCAGTAAACTTTATAACCAAATCTATCTTCAGAGTAAAAATTTCTATTATACATTCAGCATTTTTAAATTTAATTTTAAATCTGGATTTTCTATCTAGCCTTTGATGTTCGTTTATAAACAAACAAAAAAAGTTCTTATTTTCTCAGCTCTTTCAACAAAATCCCTGATCAGATTTGTAAACTTTGCCATTTTTCAGAAAATTCCATTAGACAAAATATTCCGACATCGGATTTTGTCTTCTCTGCATTGTTTTCCGGCGAATACATTTCGTTTGATTACAAGACTCGAAAACATTAGACAAATACATGGATTCCCGAGTTGAGAGCTTGTTTTGTTTCTCTTACAACACAAGCAAGGGAAAAGTAATTTGAATATTTTATTTCAGAAACGTTCTGTTTTCGTAAACCGATCAAAACATTTTGTTACTTTAAACTCGTGGGAATTGCTTTCGAAAATAGGATTTGTTAATTTTTCAGTCTTTTCTCCGATTGGTTTTAGATGCTATATCGTGGAGAATTAAGTCTCTTTTTACAAATGATGACAGCTTCTACTTTTCCAATTAAAAATTAATTTAAAGCTATATTATTATGTGTATTTTTTTTAGTGAATTCGTATTAATTTGTCGACGTTTGACTTATATAATTCAATGCCTGTTTGTCCTGTCTAATTTTCTTTTGTTAAAAATGAATTATTATGTCATGTTATTTTATTTTTTCGTTGGATATTTAATATGATTTTAAAGTGAATAATTGTATAATGTTGTAACGAAACATGTGTGAGGGCTGTAAATTAAATCGTGGCAACTTCACTTAAAAACTCGTAGAAGAGCGGGCATTCGCAAATAGGATATGTGACTAGGTCTTCAATTCAGGAAAGAAATGGTAGTCACTTGGGGTAAGGTCAGGGCTGTAGGGCAGGTGTGTGACAATATATCATGCGTAACAATATACGTGTTGATGAGATCTACTGTTAAACGGGCGGTGTGTTCAAGAACGTTGTCCTGATAAAGACGCACTCCAAAAAATCGCTCAAAATGAATAACCCCATCCTGTCCCAAAAGAAGCTCGCCATCACTTTGCAGGCAGACAAAGTTTGTTTCAATTTCCGCTGCTTCGATGACCCTAAATGTTTCCACTGACGGGATTGTTATTTCATTTTCGAGGTCGTGTAAGGAACCTCCAGGTCTTGTACCCAGTTACATTAGAGTTCAAGAATTCTTGGAAATATATTTCGTAGGCCTGAAGAAATTCGTGTACCATTTCAACACGTTTCCGTTTGTTGTTCTCCGTAAGCATCTTCAGCATTTACCTTGCACAAACCTTGCAAACCAGCTGGGAATGGATATCCACTGGCACAGTGTTTTTTGCGCATAAAAAACAAATCACTAACGTAATTCGCACTTGGCGAAAAAAGCGAGTGAGAGGCCTATTTCTAATAGCTGCCAAGCTAAAACAGCGTGCCGGGGTGGTAACTGGGAGAGAGGAAGGCAAGTTACACGCCAGTGTCACCAAATCCCGAGTAACAGCCTTCTTAGCGTCTGCAGCTCTTTAGGAACCTTATTTTAAGGACAACCCTCGGAAATCACACCCAAAATCTTTCTTCCTGTATGTCAATTTACGTAAAACCCTTTCAAAGCGAATCTCTATACAACAACAGAAACATGTTTGCCAAACTTCCAAGTCTGTAGTAATATCTCTGCAGATAACGCGTGAAGAGTGAGAGAGTGTGCGAGTCGATTTTTTCCCATTGAGTGAATAGGATAGTTAAATTTTAAAAAATGAAGAAATGAACTTTGGATTAAATGTTTTAGGTTGGTTCATCGACTTTATTTACACTTATACATGTTATCTTCATAAATAATGATAAAAATTTTTTCGCATTAAAATTGAATTTTCTTGTCCATCCATATTTTTAAATTATTATTAATTTATTATACTTTCAAAAAATTCAAAGAGAGCTGTGGAGTTTTTCTCATGAACTGGTAGTTTTACGTATAGGGAAAGATTTGTTTTATGTGTTGAAAGATTTGTGTAATCAGACACATAGCGTTAAAACTTTCCCCTGTGATTAAATTTATTTTGAAATAAAAATAGTCATGGAATTATATTAGTATTTGAAAACTAATGAAAAATTATTTCACATCTGTTTCTGTTTAAAATTGTATTAAGCAAACACTAAATTGCTATATAGATTTTAAACTTTATATGCTAAAGAGAAAAAGTAAGAATATTTTTAAATTTTAGGGATAAATACAATAATGTATTGTAAATACATGTTCTATGGATATCTGGAATCCATCCAAGAATTTTTTTATCTAATAAATAGCTATTCCAAGTTTTCCATTTTTTAATCGAAATATTTTGTTATCGAATTTTGATCTTAAATCAAGCAGCCTTATTTAACTAACATATCTTCTTGTGAATATTTCTGTAAAAAAAATCCTCTAAAACATTGTGAAACTACAAAAGAGATTTTTATTATTCTTTTATTATAACTCATATAAACTTTATGATGCACTATACAGTTTGCATAAATATAATGAAGCAATAACAGTTTACACAAATTAAAGCATTAATTTTTACATTATATTATGCAATACGCTATTTAATATTTTTGTTAGAATATTTATTTAATGATCAGCGTTAACACTTATTTACAGCCGTTGTAATTATTTCAGGGCCTATTTATTTGGAAAGGCTTATTTCGTAGTGTAATGAAAAAGCTGAAAAACGATTATAATAAGATTTTTTAGAATGATTTTATAGCGCCTGGTTTGTTACTTAGTATATAGAATCTTTTTAAACATATTTCAAAATGTTTTCAAGCGAATTATCTCATCTCCCCCTTTTCCAGCTAACGATATAACACTTCTGCCCGAAGTAAAAAATATTCTAAAAAGAAATAGATAAAAAAGGAATTATTTTCTTTATAGTGCAAAAAAAAGGTATAAAAAGTCTTACAGTTCACTTAATACACATCCAAGTACAGAAAATAATAAAAACTCAAAGCCACGTTCTGTAAAAATTGCTGAGTGTGATTCGCAGACAGACAAATCAAGCTCAACCAATAGTGAAAGAGTGTATAAAAAAGTGTAGAAAGAAGCGTCTTCCTTTATATTTTTTACCTGCTAAAATGATTTTATTTCATGAAACCCACGAATGTTTCCACTAATCGAATAAAAAAGTACAAAAGGCGGGAAAAGAAGAAGAGTAAAATAAAGTAAATCTAGAGACTGCGTGAAAGAAATACTGCTGCCATTCCATGGGAGAAAAAACTTAGTAGTCTAGTTTTTAGGAGCTTTTGCGAGGAATGCGAAGAATTCGAAATGATATAAAAAGTTAGCTTTTGAAAGTTATTACTATGTCTGTGGTAGAATTCTGAAAATTATACTTGTTCTTTGCTCCGGAGGGAAATAAAATGCATTTAATGCAACATAATGTTACGTAATTCTTTTATTATTTAAGTTATTTTAGAGAAATTATTGTCTTTCTTTTTTGGTTAAAAAGAGCATAAAAATGATTTCTGTTTAAAAAAAAATCATGACATGGCTGTTTTATCATTGTCGCGATCTCTTCCATAAAATAATTATATATATACATATTTTTATATTTAAAAATCATAATATTTCTTTTGTTTACCTTTTTTATAGTAAATAAACAAAAATTCTCCGTATGCATAAGTCCAAATTAATATTGTATATATATGATGTTTATTCTGCTCTTTTCTTAAAATAATTATTAACAGTTTAATTTCGCCATTTTTAATTAAAAATGTTTTTCGTTATTCTGATATATTGTGCTGGGAACTTTGTGAATAATTTGTTCGTCTCGTTTAAATCATTTGAACTATTGGTGAATATATTATAATTAAATATTGTCTGTTTGCAGTGATAAACATACTCTAAATTACAGCTATAGCTTGTTTTTTGCCATAGCTACACTTTCCCAAATATTTTATGTTTTACGGAAAATTTTAATTACATCATCCCAGAAATATAAATATTTTATGAGCAAAATTATTTCATTATTCATAATATTAATTAATAATTCTTCGTACTTTATATGAGTTACAAAAAAATGAAAGAGTATTTTTTTATGATTAAGTTATTTTAAGGTTTAAATTAATTTGTGTTAATCAATAAATAAGCCTTGTAATTCTAAAAAGCTTCTTATACGATCCATTATTTATAACGCATTTAATAATACAAATGAAAACAGTTGCAAATAATAAGATATAATTTCTCAAATCACAAATATAGACTGAAAGTTGTAAATTTGGTTTTTATAATGATTTCTATGCGGTAATTTATTACAATATTTCGCCATCAGAGAGGAATCATGAAGTATATTGTCTAGTACATGGACCCTTTGTACCACACAATTCAGAGCCAAAATTATTTTAAGATCTTGTAAATAGAAAATGGTAGATGAGCAAGGATAATATTTCAGTCAGTTTAGGTTGCAACACTATAATAAACTTAATTTAAAAAGTAAGTTTCTTCCAATAAATTTCAAAAAACATTCACGATATTTTTTTTTTTTTTTGAAATTTATCTTCGTTCGATCTAAGAAATTGCTTATAAAATGTCTTAGAGAGAATTTGAAAAAAAAAATAAATAAAAAATATTGATCTTACATTAAATACACAAAAATCCGGCGTATAAGGCACACCGCCGTATGGCGCGCATCTACGCTTTCAAGCGGCAATTTTTAATTTTTAGGTATATTCGCTTTTTTTTTCGCGCGCTTTTTTTTTGCGAAGAAACCTGAAATGCGTACAGGCGCAATGCTCCTATGCATTGAAGTCATTTATTCGAGGTATTATTCCAAGTTTTATATAAAAAAAATAGTATATACTTCTAGAACTACAACCCTTTAAGTTCATAAGGAATGTCATTTCTTTTAAATAAACAATATTTCAATATATCTAGAAGTCTAATTCTTCTCTATTCTCATATTTTTTTTATTTTTAAAGCTCTCATTTTTATACCCGGTGTATAACGCACACTCGTAAATTTCTATCGTATTTTTTGTATAAAAGTAAAGCGTTATACACCGGATTTTACGGTATGTAAATATAACTCTACAAGTAACAAAAATATTTTTTTTAAATTTATCATTTTTTCAAGATAATAAAATAGTTGCGAAATTTTTAAAGATTGATATTAGTAAAAAGTTTAATTTCCCATTTGTTGTTAAGTTATAGAAATAATTTTTATATAAACAGATGATGAGTTGATCTTTAAGTCCTCCAAATTTGGCGATTTCTTGAAATTGTACATTTTACATTTGATCGAGTTTTACGATCATGATTTTAAACATATTATTTTCTCCGGGAAATGATATTATTAAAGATAGTTTCACGAAATATTAACATTACTGTTAAATTTTACAAAAAAATGTAACTACTATGAAAAGTACGAAAGAGTTGAAATAACTACTCCATGCAATGGCGGCTTCTGTTGACAGAATTGAATTTTGTACGGAAAAATGTCTAAATATTTTACTTCCTATCGCCAACCTCAGGTTAAGAAAGGTTAAATTTAAAACCTCACGAAGGGAGAAAGATCTACAGCCCGGGGTGTCAGTCAAGTTCATTTTTTTAACTAGGAAGTGCAATCTTAAATCCCCGGAAACGTTGGAAAAAAATTGTCAACTCATCAACTTGGGAGTTCTGACATTTAGATCTCAGCATCTCCCTTTATGTCCCTCATCAAGCTGTTGGCGTTAACATTTCTTTACCATCTGAAACGGCAGCCATTCACAAGTGGACGGTTTTTAATGACATCTACTAATGAGAATATGTTTGATGGTATTTTTAAAAATGTTTCCTGTGAACCTCGGTTATTTTTCACACGAGAACACTTCTGATTCTGGTTGGTACATAAAAAAGTGAACTCAAATTTTCATTTCAAATCTGACATTTTTGATTCTCTGATTGCAAACATTTTTTTATTTTGTATAAACTGATAAATCTGGTAAATTTCCGCTTCAGAGGCCTTAAAAAAACGTATAAAAACCAGGATGTGTAAAAAAAATGTCTCTCTCATGCGATATTCTTGAGAAATTCTGAAAATATTCCGACATATTTTAATGTCTGCATATATTTAATATAAAAATATCTACATATATTCATAATAAAAATTTACATATATTTATAATAAATATCTACATATATTTATAATAAATATATCTACATATATTTATAATAAATACCTACATATATTTATAATAAATATCTACAGTAAAACACATTTAACCCGAAAACGCTTAAGACGAAATATCGATTAACACGAAATAATACAATGTCCTGACAAAACTACTATGTATTTTCATGCATTTTTTACTCTTAACATGAAACGAAAATCACTTATCACGAAAATATTTCCCTACTGGGAGAAGAAAGATATTGGAACTAAGCCGACACTTAGTAAAAAGTTTGAGAAATTTTCAGTATTATTGGACTGTACTACTGTATGATCGGAAGAATTCGTTGCAGTAGATGATGATAATATGTGTACAGCCCCAATTATGGTAAGCAAAGACACTTTGGAGTTTGTTCAAAGCTCAAAAAATATCACTGATGCAGGAAAATGAAATGAATAGTACAACTCCTGTTCCCACGTCATCCGAAATGAAAAGTATACACAGTAATTTAGGCGTGCATTCCGATGGTGAAATGAATAACAAAATGGATGATATCAAACATTTCTTTGACAATTTGATGCTAATAAAAACAATGCAAAAAATATATCAGATCATTTTCCAAAAACTTGATAAACGTGTTGTTTTTCAAAATATTGAAAATTTTGCATTACATTTCATTGTGAAAGTTTTTGTTTCATTGATATTTATTGAATACATGCATACATACATATTTATGTAAATAAAATGTATTCTAATAAACTTAATTTCGATGAATATATGGGTTTTTTTGCGATATCCTTTAATACGAAATTCTTTTAACACGAAAAAATATTTCTGTTTCCTCAGTTTTGTGTTAAACGATTTTAACTGCATATCGACTTAAAGCAGATGATAATAATATAGAAGAGGATTTTCAACCAAAACAATTTCTATAACTGCTGTATAATTTAAATAGTTATTAAAAATTAGTTTAAAAAAAGAAATTTAAATAGAATTAATATTTTACATAACGAAATAATAGTGGTGTTTGTGTTGTTACACGCTACAAGATCAAAATATCTAAGGACAGAAAATATTTAAACTATTCAGACCAAATTTTTATTCCATGATCGAAACTACAGCTAAAAGCACATTTTTTTTTAACATCCTTTAGAAACCTCATACATCGGAAGCATCAACTTAAACCTTTGAAGTAACAATTAGTTCGTGTAGCTTTAAGTCATATGCCATCGAGAACTTAAAGTTTAGAAACACACACACACATGCAACAAATACACAATTATTTTATCACCTTTCTTCCAAAACTAGATCCCACGGTTGAATCTCAGAGACAGCTTAATGTCATCTTCCAGTCGAATTCTTCCAAAACCCCCGGCCTCTTAATAACAACTTCCAAGACAAACAGCCCATTTCCTTATATGACACAGCGCTTCAAAAAGCACTATCTTATCCCCTGCTCCAAAAGACTAATAACCCTCAGCGGTCACTCACTGACAAGCCCGCTTGTTCATGGACTGGTATAATGATCTCTATATTTGCATGAATTTGCATGAAAGTAGTATCATCAGAACGACATTCTCATAAATGCTCGAATAACGAAATTGTCCCGACACAACAGTTGATTGCTGGAAGAAGTGAATTTCAGATGGAAATATGCGTATCCGTCTTCAACATGTATGGAAATTGAGTTGAATACAGTCATTTGGTGTTGGCTTAAGTGTATTGTTAATGTGTTAAATGAGAGAAAATGGTTATTTGGATGATATTGTGTTTTGTTTTAATTTTGATGGGTTTCACGGTGTGTCATTCGTTTGAGGTGCAGAGTAAATGGTTATTTTGATATTGTTATGCTTTAATTTTGTTGGGTTTCATAATGCGAATTCGTTTGAAATATTGCTTATTGGTCTGAGTTAGTTGATTTGGATTGCCTATGAAACTGTTTGCTGTGCAATTGTGTTTGAGAATGAGGGAATATTAGAAAAGGGTTCAATATTTCCCACGTTTTGGTTTGAATTAAATGCGTTGCGAATTGAATGTATAGGATTTACTCAGAGTAAATATGTAACACATAATGTTAAAGTTCAGATTGACTGTATTGTATACATCATTGGAGGAATATTACAATCAGTTTTGTACAGAGAAGTACTTAATAGAAATGACCAAATAGAATTTTATACAGTTAGTTCTAATTATAAAAAATTAATTTTAACATCAATATTAAGAAATCGCATCGAACCCCCACTCTCTTTGGAATAACTGTTCAAGGAGAGAAGACCATTTTTGAAAATCAACAATAGTTTTGTCCTTATCCTTTCAAGTACTGTTAACTTTTGTAGTAGCTCATAAGGAGAGATTACCTATTCTTGATAATTATGACTAAGGATACTTATCGTTTAATTCTGGTACTCAGCTTGATTCTTTATACTGGAACCAAAAGGTTCCTAATCTTTTTTGTGGATACACTAACAATTGAAATATAAACTGTGATTTAATCTAACATCAATACGTCTTATTGCTATCTTCCCCCTCGAACTCAATTCACTTACCTATGAATTGTTGTTCTCTTTTTCATAAGTCGCAGTTCGTTTACAGAAATAGGTTATCAAATCAAACTATTTCTTGAAAGTATATTCCCTTTAGGATTAGTTGAAGGGCTCTGAGAGAACTTGTTTCAAAATTATAAAAATATTGTTTATATCACAATCAATTCATAGTAGCTTCATGTTTATTAGCCTTATTTTAGACCAATGTAACTATCTTCGGATTTTCATGAACAGGAAACTCAAACAATAAGAACTGCGAATTAAATAATTCTTTTTATCTAATTAAATAAAGTATAAAATCTCAATTTATATATATATATATATGAAGTATATTTAAAATATTACTCCAGCTCGAAATAAATAAATTTTTATTATAAATTTAATATATAAGAGGGAATGTGAAACTCACATTACAACTAAGAACTCTCTCTCTCTCATGAAGTTAGACAATTACCCTTTGCCTAAATTCAACACATTCCAAGTAAATCTTAGTCAACTACTATATTTTTACCATAGAGAAAGCTTATTGGTAACATTTATCTTTTCTGTTCTCAACAATTATCACTCCTTTTCGCGACTTCGAATTCTTTTGTTCAACCCATTTATCTCTGTTATTTACATTATCAATTTATGGTTTCTAATGCATTTAAGGGTGCAATTATATGTGAAACTAGAAAAGGCAGTCAATTACTTATTTTAGCTTATTTACATAAACAACTTAAAAAAGAATTTGGGCTTACTAAGCGAAATAGAGAAATTGGAATAAAATCATTACATTTTTCGAAATAATTTCGAAACTTATAAATTAAAAGTTTAACTACGTTAATATGTTAATGACTCTAAAATTACTTCATAGAAGAAATGTTATTGATAATTATTATTACATTTATACTCTTTATAAGGCATTTAAAAAATGAAATTCATTTATATATTCAACTTAGAATATATATAATCTTAAACGTCAGTTAAAATGTGTGTTAAATTTGTAACAAGTTATTTACTGAACTAGAAATCTCTTTTGTGAATTTTTTTAGTATCAAACATATACATATATAAATAATTGAAAAACTTGTAATTTACATTTTAATGTAACGTTATCCAACCCAAAAACTAACACATTCAAAGCATAACAAACTAGGTATTCTGTATATTGACTCAATAATATGTAATCATTTTTCATCAAGGAAAATAATTTAGTTTTCGGAATCAGATATCCTTGTAAAATTCATTTTTCTCAAAAACGATATAAATTATTTATTTAATCATAGATCTTAACTATTAGAGAGTAATTTATTTTCTTTTGTGTAATGTTATAACCAAAGAAAGTACCCAAACATATTTAATATTTTTTTTTAAAAAAATACTTCATTTTAGGCCAATGCAGTAACATAATAATAGAAGGTGAATTTTATTTATTTCATTATTTACAAAACATTTTAAACTTTTCAAGAGTAATAATTCTAATGTTATTACCGATATTGTTTTTGTATTTCAATATTATTTGCTACAATATTTGCATCAAATTTACTTTTTAATGAAGTAAGGATGAACTAAAGCTCGATGTATCGTTTTGTACTTCATTTTATGTTTTTCAATCTAAACGTAAGACAATCGCAATAAATTAAATCAGGTATTGTTCTAGTTAAATTTTTATTTCTTAAGCATTTGCATCTATTAATTTGTTGTATTAATTATTCTGAATATATATATATATATATATGAATGAATGAGAGAAAGAAGAATATACAGTACTCCTAAAAATAAGTAATAAAAGCAAAACACAAAATTAAAGGAAATTGCATGATAAATATGTAAAAGGAAAAGAATACTTGTTAAAAAAATTAAAATTTGAGCTCAGCAAGTCAAAAAGGCAATTTCAGACTCAGGACCGAATAAATGGGGTTAAGCTAGTGTGATGATACCACCCTTCCTTCTTTGTGATTTGGTCAACAAGGAAAAATCCAAACAGATTATAAAAATAAATTGCAAATATAAGAAGCAAAAGCATCCATATAAATGAATTAGAAGTTAACCAATTTAAGTTTTGAAATGTATCATAAATTCTTAAAGAAAGGATTTTAAAAATTATACTCACAGCATTTTTTAAAGAAATGAGAATTTGTGTAATGATTGCATAACCACTGCTATCTAGTACTAGGTAAACATCCAAAGTATTTAAAAAAAGGTACTTATCCTTTGAAACCTTATATATCTTTATATATATTTTCCTCCTTCCTATAACTAAATGTATATTTTAATATCAAAATTTTTAATGTACACATAAAATTGAAGTGAGACAATTAACATGCTTCTTTTTTCTTATTCGTCCTTTTAATATCTGAAATTTCTTTTGCAAAGAAATGTTAATGTATTTTCATCGCGTTAAAAATATTTTTTTTTTCGTAAAAAAAAAAAAGTTCTTTTCGTGACAGTTAAATAAACAAAAAAAGCCATTTTTCTTCCTCGCTTAATACTTTTTTATGTTTCTTTTTGTAAAATAAATGAAAAATTGAAAATCTGCATACGTTTGCTTTGTTTTCTGCAGGGATCTGAGCAACAACAGGCTTGGCATGATTGGAAAGAAAACTCTCAGAGGAGCTCCGCTACTGAAGAATCTGTAAGTGGCGGGTTTTTTGTCTAATTTACATGACATTACTGTTAGTGTCAACATACGATGAAAAATTATTTGATTTTTATTTCTGGTTGTCAGTTTCTTCAGGCTGACATGACACTGTTTACTTAGCAGAAAAATTATATTTTTCTTTCATGTCATTCTTCACAGCAATAACTTTCGTGCACAAGAAAGAAAACTTATTTTCGAAAATGTAAATTAATTTGTTATATATGTTACCGATAAAGTACATGAAATTATTAAATCCTACGATTTAAGTAGGTATTCTATAGAATAATGATTACTTAATCGTTAAAGTATGAAATACTTTACTCGAAAGTTCTTTGAAATGGTTCTAGTTGCCTTTAGTCAATTTTGAACTCCTATTCAAAGTGTCATCACAGCAATCCTTGATCTAATAAATAATGAAAATAAATAATGAAAAGTAAAATAAAAGTATCCTATAAAGTAATATTTTCTTATAATTTGGTTTGAAAAAGTTTACATTATGTTTTTATAAAGCAACAGAGTTTTCCTTCCCAGCGCAAGTATTATTTTGATATTTAAATATAACTATTTCTGCAACATATTCTTTTTTTTCCCGTTCGTTTTAAAAAATGTTAGCAATAATAATGTTATCATCTGCTTTTCCTTGTTATTTATCAATTACTCATCCATAATAGGGATAAAATGTATCTTTCGAGAGATTTCAGCTATTTATGATCAGTTAATTCATAAATAACTTTGAAATTGTTTATTTTTCACCTTAACGGTCAATCAGTAGTTATTTCGTAGAATAACTAGTTATATTTCATAAAATAACTGGGTAAAGTATATGAAAATTTTCATCTTTTATATATTTTAACTAACTTGTTTAGTTATTTCACGAAATACTAGTTGTTCTATGAAATAACTGAATTATACACTTTAACGTAACATACTTTTAGAATACTTTTGTTATGTTTTTTTTCTTCGAACATTATTGGCTGTTAAATGTATATAAGTTTATAGAATATATAACCTTACGCGTTTAAAGGATTGTGTATTCAACTTCTGATTCTAATGTGTATTCAGTCACTGTAGCCAAGGTCGCGCACTCGTGGCCGGTGCGTCATGAGTTCGATTCCTAGTACTACTGAAACCCTCCGTGTAGAGGGCTGTTGCATTTCGGCTAAAAGTTCTCCCACGGGTGTGGTTCCAGCTGAGAGAATGTTCCTAGTCACTTGACAGAGGCTCAAAATTATTAGGCCCGTTGCCAATAGCTCTCGTGTTATTTTATTATGCAACGTAAATAAACTCTCATTCATTCCGATCTTCTGAGGCATTCTAAAGAGAACAGTCGCCATCCGGTGTAGTGGTTAACAACGCTGACCGCTGTGCGGTTGGGCCTGGGTTTGAATCCTGGAGAAGGCATGGATGTTTGTATATATTTATTACCTTTGCGACAGGGGGGTACTCCCCCCCCCCGTCAAGCCGCATGTCTTCTCGTGAGGTTGGTGTGGAAGAGAAAGAGAAGTGAGAGGCCCCTGACCACCCCTAGCGTGTTCTCCCTCAAAATTGGAGTGGAACCGAGTCAAAACGTGCTGTCACTTGTACGGTGCTCAAAGCTACGTCTAACGACAGGCATACATCTAACCTTTTGCCACGATGAATTTTGCGGGCCTCGATCTGACATGGTCAGTTAGTGAGTGAGTGAATATTAACATCACACTGTTGGCTTTTGGCGACGGTCCGCGTAATTTTGAACCATGATCAAGCGACGCGGACGACACATGAGCTGGAGCCCCCCTCTCCTAACTACCACACCACACCAACGGGAGGACGCTTGAGCTCTCGACAGATTTAACGTGCATCGTTCCCCTACACGGCGGGTCTTCAATGGTACTGGGATCGAACTCATGACACGCTAGCCATGATCCGATGCCTAGAGCACTTGAGCTGGCATCCTATCCCGAACCCACCCTAATGGGAGGACATTGAGCTTCGACAGATTTAACGTGTTATTTACACGGCGGTATTTAGCGGTATTAGGCTCGAACTCATGACACGCCGGCCTCAAGTCCTTGACCATAAAGATTAGGCTTCCGCGGCCACGTCTTATATGTGGACATATATCCACGGCAGCCTAGTGTTATGGTCACGAATTCATAACCGAAGTGTCGCGGGTTCAAGTCCTGTGTTGGGGGATGGAACCCATGATTTATGCAGCCAAGGAACAAGACCACCCGACAAAAGTGATCACTTCTGTCCGGAAGCTGTTACTGGCTTATATGCTAACTGCTACAATACTCCCCCATTAGTGAATCGTTGGATAGGCGAACAAACGATGTATTTGTTATGGCGGACGTGTGTAACGTGTGAGTTTTTGCTGTTGCGTCAAGTAGGTCTGACGACTTTGCTTGCTGCGTCATGTGAGTCTGACGACTTTTTTTGCTCTTCTTGTGAGGAGATGGTGCCACGACACATCAGAAGGTTTTGCGTTTTTCTTTTCAGCCAAGGTCACCAATGTTGGTGATAAGAACCCGCAGTCAATGGATCCGAAGCAAGTAACATGACCACTAGTCAAAAGGGATCACTTCTGTCCAGATGCTGTTGCTGGCTTATTTACTAACCGCTACAATACTCCCTCATCAGTGAGTCGGTGGATAGGTGAACGAACGAGATATTTGTTATGGTGGGCGTGTGTAGCGTGTGAGCTGTTGCTGTAGCGTCAAGTAGGTCTGACGACTTTGGTTGATGCGTCAAGTGAATCTGACGACTTTGTTTGCTCTTCTTATGGGTAGATCCACAACACATCAGAAGGTTTTGCGTTTGTCTTTTCAGCCAAGGTCACCAATGTCGGTGATTAGAACCCGCGATCAATGGATCCGAAGCCAAGTAACATGACCACTAGACAAAAGGGATCACTTCTGTCCAGAAGCTGTTATGGCTTATATAGGAACCGCTACATCCTGGTACTACTAAAGACTCGCCGTGTAGAGAGGGCCGATGCACGTTAAATCTGTCAAGGCTTAATGTTCTCCTGTTGGTGCCGTGTGGTATTTACGACAGGGGATGTCAACTCAGGTTTCGTTCTCATCACTTGACCGAGGTTCAGAATTACCTGGTATGTCGCCAATAGCAATCATGTTACTTTAAATTGCGACGTAAAAAACTCTCACTATATGTGGAAATATAAAGTAGGTTTAATTCAAAAACTTTGTATATATAAAATTAAACTCGCACATAAATTTTGGAGAACGTTTTACCCCTATACTATTTAATATTTCATATGTTTTCTTCGTAAGAATTCAATACATAAAAAATACGTAACGTCCATAATGTATTGGAAAGAAATATATTGTGCTTACATCTTAGACCACCTAGAATGTCTATCGAGAAAAAATATATTCGCAACATAAAGCAGTTTAAAGTTTTACAATAAAGTTGAAACCAAGATAAACGATCTTTCTATTGGTTAAATCATTTCACCACAAAAATACTTTAATATTATAAATCACTACAACGAGAACCCCATAAAAGTTTCAAAACTATCTTTTCTCTCCGATAAAAAAGGAATAAAATAAAAAGAGTACAAAAACAATGTCCTTTTAACGTCAAGTTCTCGTTTCTTACGATCACAATACTGTTATTTCTTTTACTCACAAAATAAGGCTGAAAAGAAAATGAATAATACTTCAATAAATCTTGCGAACATCAAATATAGGGACATTTAAGAGCTTCAAACATGGCGTCGACACGAGCGAGTTGCCAGGTTTCGAATCGGTAAGTTGGAAATAAAACTAAACGATACAACAGATGACAGTTTACGTATGGTGTTTATGGACAACCTTTTTTTGTTTTTACACTTTTTTCATTCAGTCTTTTATGACTTTGTTTATTTGTTTTAGTGATATAAAGTATTCTGTTGCATATTCAATCACTTTAGTTAAGTAATACCACAGACTATTTTGTATTTATCACTTTTTGTCATGAAAGCTAAGCTTTTATTCTGGTTAATATTGATTTTAGTAACAGCAAGTTCGTTTTTACTGCTGTTGAAATGTTTACACAAGTTATCTATTTTGTTTTCAATCAGCTAATGCTCTTCAGTTTTATTTGTAAATGGCGAGAAAAAAACTTTTTTTATGATAATTGTAGTGACATTAAAATATGCATATATACTATTGTCAATATTTTTAACATCTCTTGGCTTTTTTAAGAATTTATTGCTTTCAAATGCTCATTTTTCAATATTTACTTCAAGTAATCTAAGTTTTAATTATTGTTTTTTAGAAACAAGACTTTTAATTATATTTTAAAAAAATTATACTTACAAGACTTTGAAAAGTGAGTCAATAAAATTCTTATTTTTTGCATTTTCTTATGGATATTATTTTTCTTTCAGTTTTTAACATAACAATAAAAATGTTTTCGTACTGAGAAAAACTTGAAAAAATTTAATTTTGTTTAATTTTATATTTTTTTCATTTCATCTCTTAAAATTTTTCTAAAATGAATTTTGAATTTTAGATCAATTGATTTTAATTCAATTTAATTTTTAAAATGATACTGTGTTTGTTGAATTGATCAGGAAACAATATTTTGGAATAACGTAATGGACAAAATTCACGTGTCGTCATAGTCACATGACAACTGCAATCGCGTTTCCAGCCAATCAGTTCATAAAGTCATGTGACGTCATACTCACATGATAAATACAATCGCTTTCAATCAATAAGTTCATGCTCTCCGCTTCTGCCAGCTGTTGCTTTCTGCAGAAACTTTATTTTAAAAGGTGCATATTTTTCAACAAAAATAAATCCAAACTGCATTTGATTTAAAGATACGTGCACCTTTAAATCAAATGCATTTTGGATTTATTTTTGTTGAAAAATATGTAATTAGATTAAGATTCTTCCAAAAGTTTTTTAAAATTAAAAAATCTTATTTTTTAATTTTAAAAAACTTTTGGAAGAATCTTAATATTTGAATATTTTTACCCAATTATCGAATTTAAAATTGTATCTAAGTTGTACAAGTAGGACAAGTACAAGTCTAATCCCAGGTTTGAATTCCATGGAGATCACGTGATTACATTTATCATGTGACCGTCATGAGTTTACCCCATTGAATGCATGCGAATCCCTTAACAAATCCAGCCTTAAAAATGGCAGTTAAACACTGAGAATAATTTTTGAAAATGTTTTTGTATATTAATTTTTCACCTGTTATGTCTAAAATAAAATTTGTTCAAAAATCGGACTTTTTGATTAGAATAAAAATATTACATTTATTTTTTCTCATTTTTGTAGGCAAATGGACAACAATGAAATCACCTGTGTTGATGATATATCGATAAGAATGCTCAAGGATATGGAAATCTTGTAAGTAAAATTCAAATTGAAATCTTTCATTGAAATTAAAATGAAACCCTGTCTTATATTTATTTTTGTTTTAATTCATTATAAAATGGAGGACAAAAAAAAAAATAAGATCACGATACCGAAATAAATAATTCAATTTTGTTGCGAGTAAGAAATGTTTGTATCATCTTCGTTGATTTGTTTCGGATATATATCAAAGACAGTAACTAGCTGGCGGGTTGTAACCCTGCGGTAAAGATTGCTGCACGCTGAAATTTTGAACGATAATTTCTAATAAATAAATATTTTATTTTTGTACACTTTTTTTAGAAAATAAAATTAATAACCGAAATCACGTATTCCACATAAAACATTCATTCTTTTCATACTGAAAATAAACAAGGAAATTTGAAATTAATTTTGAGATATGAATGAAGTAGGAGAACCCCCTCCTCTGCTCTAAGAAAAATTCCTCGTTTTGCCCCTGATCAAAATAAGTAAAAGCAACTCTCTTTTGATTGAATAAGTATCTTTCAAATAATTAAGAACAAAATAAATCTTTGATTTAAGTGAAAAAAAGCTTCATTATATTTTGTACTGTTTTGCTGTTTTTCATCTTTTTATTTAATTAAATCTACTTCAAGTTGATATACTAAAAGTATTAATTTATGTTAATTTTTTTTTTGCATTTTAATATATATTATGTTTGATTTATTGGATATAAGTTTTATATATATATTATGTATGTGTATATACGAGTAAAATTCTCTAAGTATCTATGTGTGTGAACTGGATACATCTAATTTAATTAAAGCGCTTTTAGCAAAACATTATTCATTTTTATTTAGATAGGAGATTGAAATAGAAATAACTTTTATTATAGCTGTTTTGTATAGAAGATTTTGTGATTCTTTTTAAGTCAATTTATTTAAAGTATCCAATTACGTTCGGACTCGGGAATTTGCAAAAAGCGTATAAATGAATTTTTTTATATTTAGAGTCACTTACATAAGAATATACATATAAAATTGTTTTAAGAATATTATTACAATAAAAATATATTTAAATGCATTTTTTGGGACAAAAAGTGAAGAAACAATTATATATTTTCAAAAATTCTCTTCATATGGAAAATGCTTGTAAAAAATAATATTTTGCCTATATATATATAGCTAAGACTTCTTTTGAGAGCCTGAACTAAAACTTTTTGAAATATAACATTTGCGAGTGGATTTATTTGTATTTTATTGCATCGGAGTAGAGAAATTTTAACAAAAATACTCGTTATTATTTCAATTGATTGTAGCTCTGAAAATAATGTGCTGTGTTGGGGAGCGATGCACGTTAAACCTGTCGAGAGCTCAAATGCCCTCCCGTTGGTGTGGTGTGGTAGTTAGGAGAGGGGGTGCCAGCTCAGGTGTCGTCCTCATCAATTGACCATGGTTCAAAATTACAAGGTCCGTCGCCAAAAGACCTCGTGTAACTGAACAGTGCGACGCTAATATTCACTCACTCACTGAAAATAATGGGAATTTCTTAAAAGTCATAGTTTAGGCTCGGTAGAAAAGTCTTAGCTATGTATAAGGAAAAATATTTATATTACAGAGGCATTTTCCATAAAACGAGAAAATGTTTTGAAAATATATCATTCTTTTTTCATTTTCTGCCAAAAAAAGGTGCATTTAAAAGTTTTTATTGTAATGATCTCTTTAAAACTGTTTTATGTGTACATTCTAATTCAAGTGACACTTGTAATGCCTGTCGGTTCCTGCTTCCCTCTGAACCCCCTTGTCTACCCTCGGACCCGGCCACGTGTGTGGGAGAAACTGAATAATCAGTAAACATGTGTGATTCACTCTATTTTATTGTCATCAAAATATCAAGTAGACACAATATCAATCTAATAAAGATAACAGATCAGATAGCAGAGCGCGGTGGTGAGACTCAATAACCTGGGAATATTAATACGGACCCTCAACTGATTCCATGATAACTTAAACAAGCTCAATATAAACTACGCCGCGCACTAATAAGCTAAACTTCTATTTAAA
The DNA here is from genome assembly GCA_019973975.1 of Trichonephila clavata. Lineage (NCBI taxonomy): Eukaryota > Metazoa > Arthropoda > Arachnida > Araneae > Nephilidae > Trichonephila > Trichonephila clavata. The sequence goes on from BMAO01032742.1 coordinate 114,466, forward strand.
TAAGAATCATGATACTTGTACTTTTATGAAGTCAAGTCCTACACTTGAGTCCTTGAAGGCGATCCTTATCCGGATTTAATCACCATCGATTGATCCTCTCTCAAAAATCTTCAATTGATAAACTCCGATTGCACTTAACCATTTCACGTTCCTTCACTCTCCAACTAACCAACTAGCTCCTAAAACTCGCGAATACAGAATTTAAATAATATACTTAATTTGCTTATAATCACGCTTTTTTCACTCGGTGAAAGTTGGTTGGTAATATTGTTTCCCCAGAAGGAATCCCCAAGGGGTTAGTAGAGCCGCGTATAGATCCGTCACACACTAAATATCTAAAAAATTATTCGTTTACACGCTTTTGCAAAATCCCGGTTCCGAACGTAGTCAGATGCCTTATTAGAGAGATAATATATATATATATATATAACTGAAATTTATTTCTTTTGTGTATATATTATTAGAATAAAAAAATAAAATACGCCAAGAATAAAATTAATTATAATTGTTAGATTAAAACGTTCTAATTCCTCGTGAAGAAAGAAAAACAAAATACCAGATGTTATACTTTTGTCCTGTTGGCTTACAATTCTTTTAAAAAAAACTTTAAAAAAGCAAGAATCTCAAACACCAATTTCTCTCTAAAATCTAAAAGAAAGCACTCGGAAAATACAGAATCTCTCTATTTTAGAAACACAAAGATACCGAAACCCCCCAAAGTAGTCGACCTAAAATCTTTACTGTATTCAATCCATACCTTTTTGAGAATGTAGATACATACACATACAATAACTTAGAAGTACGTGGGAGGCTATTACGAACAAAACATTTCGAGAAACGTGCTTAGGAAAAAATATCCCTTTTTTCTTTCTGTATCTCTCTTGGATTTTGATCACGTAGTTTTACGGGAGATGCCCATGAATTATTTATAGTGGTGTTTCAGTTCGGTTCGGGCATCTTCTGCGTGTCCCAGTGCTATTTTCTTGTCGGCTTGGCTTTTAATTTGCAGATTACTCTTCGTTTTTAATGTTACACGGCGTAAAACCTGTCTAGTTCTTTGATAAAAGCTATGATTTATCAATTTCTACAGATTATATGACACATTAAATGAAAGTACAGTATTTTTGTATAATTATCTGATGAGTGTTAGTGAAATTGTAAAGCTAAAATGAATTGGAATGACAAATTTGTGTTGGAAAAAAATGACTGACGTATGTTTTCATGTAAATTGTATTATAATTTTCTTTAGTTATCAGTTCAAATATCTATAATATTTTTTATATCCTGCTTCAGTGTGTTAAACTAGAAAATCTACAGTTTAAACTATATTCTTTCATGCGACTTCATTTACATTTATATTATTATTCAATTATTCGAAATTTTAGAGGTGCCTTTTCTTCAAAATATAGTCATAAGCCATACTTATATTATATTATGCCGACTGGGTGGTGTAGAGTGGTGTAACCTTGCTGGCCTTCTGCCCCCAAGGTTACGGGTTCGACCCTGGTCCAAGTCGGTGGATTTTCATGATGCAGAAAATCTACAGCGGCCATGTCATATGATTATGCGGCATGCAAAAAATCCCTTGAAGTTCCCGATTGGCTTGGGTGTTCTCGGCAGAGCTCTGGGGAGGAAGCTGGGCGTCAAAATTACTTGCGGCAATTGGTGTCGCTTATACGGTGCCGCACTAAAAAGTGATATCAGCTTCTGGGGAATGAACTATGTCTGCAAAGGTAAAAAAAATACCAATACGCATCCCCATTAGAGAAAAAAATATTATATATGAAAAATACTTGAGGAAAGTAATTTAGGAATTTTTTTTATAAATACCGTATATTTCCAAATTTAAGCCGATCCATGTATTAGCCAGGAAACCGTTTTTTCTTCAAAAATCTACCCAAAATTCGAAACCCGTATATAAGCCGAATTGAGAAAAATAAAGTTCCCGTAACTTTAAAACATGTTTTCAGGAAGGCAAAAATTGTAACATGGTGGTAAAATTTTTGTAATATTTTCCAATTAAATTGCAAAGTAAAACGCCAGATGCCAACAATGCTAGTTTTATTTTTGGTAAACCTGTGAAATTAACACATTTTTTTCATTCATTTTTTATCTTGTACAATATTTGTGCTAGCTATACTTTGGAAAATGATCAGAAAGAGAAATTCATGCACTGCAAGTGATCGTCAACCTATGTTTTATACTATAAAGGAATAATTCGCAGAATGATCTCAATGAGGGAATGAGTGTTTTACGAACTATTCGGAAACTCGGATTCTGACTCAACTTTGAAAGATTTATGTGATTTTTTTAGAATAAAAGTTCCATGCAAATTACCCAAAAAGTTAAAAGATTCAAATCGCTTGTGCATGAATAAAAAAAAATTTTTTTTTAAAAAAACCTTTCCCCCTACTAAACTACATTTTGTTTTTATTTATTTATTTGTTATTAAGAAAAGCGGTTCTGTATAAAATCTATATCTATCCTTTTATTTAAACTTTATAAAAGTTTCAAAAATTTTCGGCTTAGAAATGGAAATATACGGTAAAACTTCAAATTGCAAAACAAAGTTCCATAGTAGTCTTTATAACTAGATATCTCTCTTATACAAGATTTTTATATTTTTCCATTCTATTTGAAAGATGATTCTAAAATTCTGTAAAAAAGCTTTTAAATTCGTTCACTAAAAGTCGACATTTGTTCTAATGATTTATTTTTAAATTTAATTTGTTACTCATGAGTTGATCAGTTTATTGCGATTAATATGTAAGCATCTTTATAGAAATGAAGCCATTAATTACAGTCCAAAAGTTCTTTAAGTGTTCTTGGTTGATGTTGTATAATTATATTTTCACGCAACAAAATAAACTTTGTTTCTGATCCTTTGAAAAAATCAGCTTATTTAATAATTTCAAATATACAATATTAATTTTTTTGTCAGCATTTGTGACTTTAGAAGAGCTTATCAATTTTATCAAAGTATTATAAATATGACATCGTACAACAAAGTATTATAAGTATATGACATCGTACAATAAAGTATTATAAGAATTGCACCAAAGTATTATAAGTATATAACATCCTATGACAAAGTATTATAAGTATATGACATCGTATGACAAAGTATTATAAGTATATGACATCGTATGACAAAGTATTATAAGTATATGACATCCTATGACAAAGTATTATAAGTATATGACATCGTACAATAAAGTATTATAAGAATTGCAACAAAGTATTATAAGTATATGACATCCTATGACAAAGTATTATAAGTATATGACATCGTATGACAAAGTATTATGTATTATAAGTATATGACATCGTATGACAAAGTATTATAAGTATATGACATCGTATGACAAAGTATTATAAGTATATGACATCGTAAACAAAGTATTATAAATATGAATCGTACAAAAAGTATTATAAGAATTGCAACAAAGTATTATAAGTATATACATCGTAGACAAAATATAAATATGACATCGTAACAAAGTATTATAAGTATATGACATGTACAATAAAGTATATAAGAATAAAAAGTATATAAGTATATGACATCGTATGACAAAGTATTATAAGTATATGACATCGTATGACAAAGTATTATAAGTATTGCATCATGTATTTTAATTCATTAGTTATTTTTTGCAGTTAGATTTGTTTTAACATATTGACCAGAATTCGGCTATTTAAAAATAGTTTTTATTTTCAAATTCTGTCAGAAATTTTTTTCAGTTCATTTTTTAATTTAATTTAGAAGTCGGAAGTATCACTAGCTGTTTTTGACACACACATACTCGACAAATGCAATTAGATACTTTTTTTAAATGTATTTCTTGGATTTATTTTTTAAAATTTTCTTGTAAAAATGTATATTTTGTTATGAGCATAGCCTATTACTTATCCTGTTGAATCTTACATTGTTGTCTTTATATGACTGTTTAGAACTTTGAACAAGAACAACATCACAAGTCTTGGCAAAGATCTCTTTGAAGGAATGAAAAAACTTAGAGTGTTGTAAGTATTTATTTTCCTATATTATTATTATTTTAAAAATATGTATGACAGTCCTTCCATATTTTGTTATTGGATATGTTTATTACTTAATTAACCCAAACTAATCTATTTAAGGTATCCGACTACTCTAAAATTGAGAATTTTGCCAAACATTGAAAAAAAATTATGATTTTTTTTTATAGGCTATTTATAAGCGTTATAAAAATACCAAGTTTATTATTTTCCGTTCACTAGAATAAAAACTACAGTGTTTTAGTAAAATCAGATGCCTTTACTTTAAGCAAGATGTCATATTTTAAAACGCGTTTTACTCGAAATGTTTTTTTTTTTTTAAATTTTCAAACTCGGACAGCGATTGCTCAAAAAGTTTTGAAAATAATTAACTGAAATTTTTTGTGTATAATCTGAAAAGTAGTAGAAGTGTTTTAATCCTCAGATTTATCAATCGCTGTTTTATTACAAAATTTACATTCCCTGATGTGAATATAATTACGGTTTTTTTAAACAATTTCATATAATAACAAAGATAAAGTGCTCTAGTTTTTGTAAAAATTAAAATATCTCTTATCCTAAAGGTCATTTCAAAAATGAATAACACAGCAATACATCAGAATTGAAAAATTGAAAATTTTTCATAAACCTTTGGTACAGAATGGGCCGCGTTTATGTTATTTTTTGTAAATTTCTGCCCATTTTAGTAATAATAATTTCTTTTTCTCTTCTTAATTTTTGCATATTTTTCTTAAAATGTACCAAAAAAATCTGAAAACCACAAAAAAAAAATCCCCATATCTCCATTTTTTTAAAAAAAAGTTTTCGCAAGTAGTCGGATACCTTAACTATTCAAATTAGGTTCTTATACATAATGCTCAAATCTTAAGGCTCGTGCTATTTGGATTAACTTCCACTCACCACGAAAGAATGGGCTAAATTCATGTTACGTCATAATCACGTGATAAATGCAATCACCTTTCCAAACCAGCAAGTAATGTGTCTCACTAATGCCAACGTTTGTTTTTTACGTAAACTTTATTTTGTAAAGCATATATTTGTTAATAATGATGCACATAGTAAACAAAATGCTCTTATTTTAAAATACTCGTATAATACAGTAATTTTTTTGTTATTTTGAAAATCGTTTTTTTTTTTTGGAGATTTTTAATACTTGCGATCTTTACCCCCAAATTATGAATTTGAAATTATATCTGGGTTTTTATAAGTACAAGTGTAATATCAGCTTTGAATTCAACGGAAAGCACGCGATTGCTTTTATCACGTGACCTTCATGAATTTAGCCAAGCAGAGTTGAATACGTTTTGCTGTGTTAACACATAAAACGTTTAGTGTGAATCGTGCTGTACTTTAAAAGGTATTGTTCAGCACTTAAATGTTACATTAAAAGCTTGTGATTGAGACAATTAACGCATAATAATATTCAGCATACTTATTCCTGCTTATTGAATAAAAAAAATTGATGTATTTTAACATTTTTTTTTCAAGATACAGATTATTAACGCATTAACGCTCAGCGTTCTATTTTTTGTTTTGTTTTGTTTCCGTGCATCGAGTAGTAAACTTGGGGGCTTGTGTGGGGGGGGGGGGGAAGGAGGCTCCTATTTATAGGGTAGTCCATATTTCTAAATGGAATAAAAATGTTGGATAATGTTGGCTTTGTTTGAATTCTAATTTTAATGATTTAGGTGTGTTAACAGATTAATAAAAGAAAATATATGTTTCTTCGAATTAAAGACAAGTATGCACTTAATTATTGTCTATTCGATTTGACTATTTGTCATACTGTCATGATAAAACACAATAAAGAGCCAGATAGATAAGGGACATAAGTTTATTAAATGGAACACAGTAGCAAGCGTGCTTTACTTTACTACAGAACATACTCAAACTGAGGGAAAACGAGGTAAGTCAAGTGGAAGATTCCAGAAACACTTTTTGGAATAACCAAAGAATCTTCCAGAACAATGGAAACAAACAAAGAATAAATTAACATAAAATTTTTGAGTGCATCTCGAACTCTTAATAATTTACTAGAATATACTGGAATTTCCTTTCGGCTCCCCAGTTGAAAAGACTGTCTCGAAGCCACATAGGCACTGGCGTACACAGGAATTTTTGAAGGATCAGAAGTCCACTATTCTCGTATCATGCTCTAATACACCGTCCAACATATTATTTTGATTTTGTCGATTTTCGGGAACAAAAAACAGTAAAAAGTAATTAATGAATGAATAATTAGCATTAATTAATACAATTATTAACAAATACTTAATTTAATTTTACGTACTATATGCATAGGGACTATAATCAATCGAAAAAAATCTAAAACTTTGGGAGTGGGTTAGGACTTGGGACCTTACGTGCGCCACTGAACAGAGGTCTGTTTACTTCGCGGCATTATTGTTGAAATACTCATCAACTTACTTCTGCAATCAGATCTACTTTAATCCAATTTACTTAGAATTATGATTAAATATTTAATTTTTTTCCCTTAATTTAAATGAAATCTATAAATTTCAAAATAACACGAATTGTGGGTTTTACTGTATGAAAAGAAAACAAAAATATGAGACTGTTTGGATCAAGATATTTTTTGGACAGTTTTTATGTGACATATGTTCTAATTTTATATTCTTAATTAACTGCAATCATTCATCATCATCATCTTCTATTTAAAAAAATTTTCTTTCATAATTATTCAGATGACAATTGGAACTGAAATTTAGTACAGTACAATGCTATAATTATTTATGAAGATAACATCTGTTGTGGTATTGTTTGTTTCTGGAATAAAATAGGAAAGTGCACGTATCTTCTTAGTTTCGTAAAATAAAATTTATTTTCTATTTCAGTAGTTCTCAATTTCTCTAATAAATTCATTAAATCCTAGTTTTTATAAATAAAGTATTATTTTTTTAACTATATAGTAAATCTCTGTGGATATATTTGCTAACTATTACTGCTAACAAAATTTTCTAACTATAACTCGCACTAATAAAACACTAACATAAGATTAAATAAATACTTGCTTTTAAAAGATAGAAATAAAATATTTAAGAAAGCTATTTAAATTATAATAATACAAGACTAATTTAATGCAACACATGAATTACTTAAAAAATTTCAAGAATTCGAAACACTAATTGAATAATTAACAGCGAAATACTAAAGAAATTGTGAAATTTCACCAATTTTTTCATTATCTCAACATAACGTATCGTCTCGACGATTCAACAAAAAATCAAAGTAAAACAAAGGAATAAATTATTTTTAAATGAAAAGCAATAATAATAAACAGAAATTGAATTAAAAAAGGCAATCTTGAGCAAATTAATATGAATTCATTAAAGAAATACGCATATAAAACCAGACGTTAAATTAATTTTTAATTGGAAAAGTAGAAGTTGACATCATTTTTAAAAAGAAACTTAATTCTCCACGATATAATATCCATTGCCAATCGGAGAAAAGACTGAAAAATTAACAAATCCTGTTTTCGAAAGCAATTCCCACGAGTTTAAAGAAACAGAACGATTTCATCGGTTTACGAAAACAGAACGTTTCTGAAATAAAATATTCAAATCACTTCCCCTGCTTGTTGTAGGGGAAACAAAACAAGCATTGGAAGCTCTCAACTCGAGAATCAATGTATTTGTCTAATGTTTTCGTGTCTTGTAATCAAACAAAATGTATTCTCCGGAAAACAATGCAGAAAGGGAAAATTCGATGTCGGAATATTTTGTCTAATGGAATTTTCTGAAAATGGCAAAGTTTACAAATCTGATCAGGGATTTTGTTGAAAGAGCTGAGAAAATAGGAGGGTTTTTTTTGTTTGTTCTCAACGAACATCAAAGGCAAGATTGAAAATCTAGATTAGATTAAATTTAAAAACAGTGAAGGTATATAATAGAAACTTTTCTTTTCTAATGATATGTTTAGTTGTTATATTGTCCCGCATAAAAATTTATTTTTTCTTATTTTCAAAATAAAAAAAAGCTTTCTTTACTTTAATTTAATTAATGTTGTACGAGAAGTCTTCGTGGTTAAATAAGAATGAACTTTACTATCAAATGAGGATTTAGATGCTAAAATTAATAACTCATTATTATTCCAAACTACGGCCAGTAGGAACTTAACCGCCTGGTTACAGTTGTTTTATTTATTTCAAATTGTTATTTTTTAAGGAATTAGTCTGGATATGCCTACTTCTTCCTATTATGTTAAAATTAATAAGCCATGTTGTGAAAATATAAAATTATAAATACAGATATTCAAGAAATTTACTTTTCTGTACGGACCAAATATAAGTTACTTACAATCAAGTTTAGTAAATTTTTTGTATAGTGTTTAGTCTAAAGCCTTTGCATAGTTACGTTTAAACAGTAAAGCAATAATCAATCAATATCGATACTCTTGACGAGGTAACCAATTACACAATCACATGCTTATTAAGACGTACGCGCTATTATACTCTCGACATGAAGGAAATTTAACTGTGCGAATAATTTCTATTTTCTTGATTTTCTCTTTATTATTTGAAAACAATTTTTAAGAGTCATATTACCAAAAATATGGATCATAAGCACCCTGTGGCTCAGGTTGTACCATCGTGACCCGTGGTTCAAGATGATGTCTGTGATGCCGCCAAAAATTATCGTGGGGAATATAATTAAGGTTATTTCACATAATAACCTGTGGATGAACTTTGCAGTCTTAACAGTATGAAGACTGTATGCAATGAAAAGTAGGAAGACTAAATCAGTGGCGTAACTGAGAACATTTGGTCCTCCCTGCAAAGTCAGGTTCCCCCCTCCCAAGTTGGATTTTACAAAGGGTAGGCTTTACTTGAGCAAAGGGTAGGATTTACTTGGCTGCAGTCAGGCTTTGGGCCCCCTAGAACCCTGGGCCCCATCGCGATGCGGGGGTAGCGAGGATGTACGTTACGCCACTGGCTTGAATCCTTGCATAAATCCCTCTTAATGTCTCGATTTGGAAAAAAAATTACCATTCACAAAGAGTGATTAATATATTTTTCATGTTTGGCATCTTTACCAATAACGTAAATTTGCGTCATTCATCATCAACAGTCGAAAAATAAAGGTCGTAAGTTTTCCTTTCTCCCCGTCTTCAATGTGTCAAGTAATTTTATTAAGATTTCTTGGAGAGTTAAGTTCAACTTGAATATCTTCTTCATCGTTTGAATGGGGTTCAGAAGAATGAAGTATGTTGTCAACAGTTTGTTGTGAAACTCTAGTACTGGTTTTATTAATTAAATAATTAATCCAGAGTGAAAACATTTAACACCATAGAATAATTTTTAAATAAAGAATTGCGTCTCTTTAGAATTTGTATTTTTTTAAATTTGATTTTGGCTTTCTTCAATCAAAGCAGCTGCAATACATCTCAAATGTTCTTTTCACATGTTATAAAGGCCTCTAAATCACGTAACTTTAGCCAAGTAAATATACTTCTTATATCTTGAAAGCCGCCCGGACGGGATAGTGATTAGTGACGTTGACTGCTATGCTGAAGACGCGGATTCGAATGCCGAAGAAACATCGATGTTCGTAAATATATAGTGCCTGTGTGGGGCATGAAGATACTCTGAATGTTTGGCAAACCGAAATTCCTCTCAAGAAGTTGGTAAAAGGGAAGAAAGGTGGAAGAAAACCTTTGTACCTTCCCAAGGATGTTTTCCTTCAAAAGTAGGGTGCAACAGAGCCAAAAAAAAGTACTGTCACCTGCGTGGTGTTCCGACAGATCTATTCTAGCCCCCCCACACACACACTGTCGATTGGGTAGCTTAAGTAACAACAAACAACACAAAACTTGATCATGTATTTCCATATTTCGTAGTGACATATGCGTTCTCAGCCCAACTTATTTAAACTGATAATTTATAAATTTTCTTTTGAATTGTTTTTTTCGAATTTAACAATTGTGGTTTACTTACTCTACGATTATCCCCGGGAAACATTTGTTTTTACCTTCCTTTCTGCAATTTCCCAAGAAAGTGCGAAAGCCGTAGTAGTATAGTCATTTACTAGTTTATAATTTGGGGTTTCGATTGCTCTAAAAAGTAAAAGTATTAAAACCTTTATACCTTAGCTTTATTTTCAATTTTTCTTACGACTTTTTTTCAGATCCGAAGGAATTACTTCGGAAAGAACTTCCAGCCATCATTATCCGCATTTTTGTCATACCCCCTCCCATTTTGACAAACCCCAATAAATATGCCGAAACCTAATACCGCTGTCGCGAATTAACCATGGTAAGTAAAGTGATAATATAGTGCTGTTGACTCCCCATGGATCCTTCACAACCTCAAAATGGATCACTTCTTCGATGTCTTTGGCTGTGGTCTCATAATCTCGACAAATAGACTTATGTAACTTGTTCCTTAATGGTTTTTTACAATCACTGTCCAATGGCACGGGTGACCTCAGTAGGGGTATGTAACGGAACACTTCCTTTACACTTAATGTCCTTTGGAGCAAGCGTTTAAAGATTCCTCTTCCAAAACATTCTTCCTCGCAACAGAAAAGGTTATCGAGGGTTAACAGTTGCTTTGTGTTATCTATCCTTCAGTAAATCACTGGAGGATTCATGCTGCTTTTCTATGGGATTGCTCGGCGGAGGGCTGGTGTTCCTTGTTGAGGTTTGATTTACGTTTCTTTTGGACGGTTGGAGATTTTTCATTTGTTTGTTTGTTTTTTCATCGATGGGTTCTAATGGTGGTTTGATGGGCTTTAAAACAAACACTGGGAGAAAGAGATACCTTGAGGGAATTTCTATTGATCTGGCGAAATCGATGCCTGCAACTAGTGTCTGGAAGCAAGTTTTGGTTTTCTTCTTGGGGAAAGCATTAGATAAAAAGGCTTAGATAAAATAATAGGATTTCTTTTGGACAATGTTAAACTTTTATTTGCTACAGTTGGAGCAGAAATGTTTTTCACTTATCGTTTCTTTACACTTATGATTTAGTTTTTGATAAAATAAAATAATGTTAGATATAAGTCATCAGCAGTAAATCTTTTTTGACACATCGCAATAAAAGCCATGATGTCTAATATCCTTCATTTATCGTACGGTGCTAGACAAGCAGAACTTGTCTAGCAGCAATTGATAATAATAGGAGGGGGAGGAGAGAAATGACGTTAAAAACAATAAACTTACTGAAATATTACAGTGTTAAGTAAAAATATTGCTTTATTTTACTTTGTCTTCGTTTCTCTTGAATTATTTGCTGCTTTAAAACCTCATTCGGTTGTTTTAACCATTAAATACAGCCATCCAAATGGGGGGGGGGGATTTTGGTGGATTTTTTTTATTTTTATATTTATTATTTGTTGATTCATCTAAAAATAGTGTTGCCTAACCTCCATGTAGACCTTACTTTATTTAAGATCTATTTTGATACCTGTATTACGATATTTAATAACAATTTTGACACATTAAATAGACCTTTTAGATTCTTCTTATTTACCATTTAAGATACTTTCTATTTGCTCGTAACTTTGTGCTCTAATACAGCTCCTTTTCTGACTAGATCTATTGTCCATCGGTGTAAATAGCGAAAAATAATAGCGAGTTTTCAAATTGTTCATTTAGATACTTTTTGATTACCCCGACTGATTGACTATTTGAGACCGTTTTGATGCACCTAAGATACATTTTAAGAAGTTTTTTAATGATCACGACCGTTACATCTAATACCGTTAGAATTTTTTATTAATTTCCTTTCTCAATGGTACCATTATCGATCGTAATTGGTAAGTTTGGTGATGGAATCGTAAAATAGGTTTTTAAAAATTAAAGAAATTTTCTACTAATGTAAAAAAAAGGAAATCCGGACGCAAATAAACTAGTACGAATTGAACCAATATCCTGATGAGTTCACGCGCTTATAAAACGCTTACCTGCACGTATATTATGCTATTTTTTTATATTTAAAAACATTTTGTAACTACGCAAATTTTGGTACTTACGTTTTTTCCCGTCCATCAGTTTCGCCAAACAAAAAAACATCACCAAATCAAAAAAGGTCGCCATCGTTATTATTACATTTTTTGAACATGCACAGGTATAATCTTCACAATTGACTCTATATCCCGTCAATTGGCGATCTAGAGAATATAATTTGAGGTATTGAATTTGATAGAGAGAGAATTTGAAGATATTGATCCACGGTTTAATTCGTAAATACCCATTTTCCCCCCATTTAAACACAGGAAATTAGAAATTTTACAATTACAACAATGGACGAAATACAAGAAAATTTCCAGAAAGAAATTGATTCATTCACAGAGATGAGTGTAATATATAATGCTGCTCTCTACAGGACAGTGAAGTCAAAAAGTAAACTTAATATTTTAGAAATTTTCAATTTGAAAAAAAAAATATTTTGAGTTCGTGCCTCATTTTTTTTCAATCTTAGGTAACATGAGAAATGTATGAAAGTTTTTTGAAAAAATTCCAAATAGTAGTTAAATTTTTGAAATATGTTTTGAAATGTATTAATTAGAAAATTTATACAAATTTAACCAATATAGAAAAAAAATTACATTTGTGAAATGACACTATTAAAAATTAATCTGCAATAATTTCTTTTTAAACACATGCACCATTTTCTTTAAAAATGGTGTAAGTCCATTTTTAACAAAATTTAATTAATTATAACATTGAATTTAATTTGCTATGAGCTTTTTATCTATGAACAGTTCTCCAAAAAATCCTACAAAATTTTCATCATTTTGTCAATATAAATTTATATAGTTAATGAAATTACAAATGTAGTTTCTTTGAAAGAGGTAAATATCTCCATATAATATAAAATGGACTTACGCCACTTTCTAAGAAAACGGCTCATATATTCAATTATTAGATTTTAAAAAAGAATCAATTTTAAAAAAAAACCGAAAATAATGTTTGTTGTTGATTTTTTTTTTTTTAGAGTTTTAACTAGATATAACTCTAAAATAATACTATTATGCCTTAATAAAAATATGTTGTAGTACTTTATTTATATATAAATCTATTTTGCTTTGTACAATGTAGATTTCCTTTCCTTATATCATCATTGATAAAATTCAGCTTTTTAATGTAATTTATACATACATTTTTAATTTAACTAAAAGTATTTTTTTATCTTAAATACCTAATCATTTATGTCATAAACTTATCGCAATAAATAGAACAAACACATCGTAATTCATAGGAATAAATCCCTTGGATAACTTTTCTTGTCTTGTCCATAAAAGTCACAAAGTTTAAGTATCTTAACTGCTTTAATCTACTCTTAAGTATACCCTATACTATTCCATTTATTGATCTATATTTTTATTTAATTGTCAAGGTCAGATTAAAAGCTTTTCGTTTTCTGAAAAGGAAAAATGAGTTAAATTTCATCAATCGGGTGAATCTGTAATCTACACGAGCCTTCAAGAAAGTGAAATTGAATTAAATAAATCCTTAGCAATGAATTACTCAAAACAAGTGAAATCCTTGTACAAGAATAGAAGGAATTATGTTCAACTCACACACAATTGGGTTGCTATATATTGACTTCGTATAAATTTATTTTATGCGCTATGTCTGTTTCAAGAGGAGAAATTATATGGATTAAATCCTGAGTTATTATTATATGCTACATTGACTTAGCATCATTTGACAGTTTTATTTCTCCGGTTCATCAAGATAAATAATTATTTGCCTTACTTGTAGTTTAATATAACAAACTATAGTTTCTATAAATCTTTTAAACGAATTGTGAAGTACATACGGACGTGAATCAATTTCTTACAGTAGATATATAATAAGTCTCCTGTATAGTTAATAGTATAAATAAAAATCAAATTTTGAATTTAAAATAGCAAATTAAATTATGAAAATAAAACGGAAACTACTTTTATTTTAAAATGCTTTGATAAAAAAATCCCATGGACAATAATTTATTTGGCATTCAGTTTCATATATACAAGATTCAGAAATAAAAATACACAAAAATTAGCTGTATTAATTTTTAGTACTGGGAATTTAAAACAATTAATTTTAGCAAAATGTTTTAAATCCTTTCTAATCAAAATAATTATTTATAACCATTTATTAATGACAACTACCTTTTACTAAAATACTTTTTTTAAAATATATTTGTAAGACTTTTAAGCAGTTTTGACAGAAAAATAAAACAATTAACAAAATATATAAAAACTTCGGTAAGATGTCAATTTAAATTTAAGTCAATTTTTTTTAAATAAAAAAAAGGGTTTGGGTGGATGAAAAATATTACAAAGAAAAGTATTAGGAGTAGAAAATATAATTATCAACATTTATTCATATAACATTTACAAATAACCTATGAATAATCCAGTTTATACATATTTTTGATAGGAGAAAGATGTGACATTTTTGACAGATTTCTTATAGTTTTATTAATTTTTTCCTAAATGAAACATTATGATATATTTTAGTATTCAAAACAGTTTTGTTTTTTAAATTAGGCTTTTAAAACTACAAATTTTGATGTTATTGTTCATTTATAATTAAAGAATTTGGCGAGGTGAGATGTTAAGAAAGTTATTTAAAAATGTTGAATTAGTAAAAACTGCCATATGTTTTTATTAAGCATAAATTTGAACTCCAGATTTTGATGTTGTATCTCTACTAACGAGAAAAAGATTACAGATTAAAAATATTTTGACTACCCATGTGTGATTTTTATAATTATGTCTAAAAATACCTTTCTGAAATATTTTCAAAATAGCATATTTGTGTGCTTGTGTCAGAGTAACTTATAATGTGAAGACTACTACTACTATGGTCGAACAAAAATTTTGAGATTTTAAAGTTTTGCGCGTCTTGCATTTCCTAAATTTCCGCTAAATATTTTCAGTGTGTTGAAAACTTACTTAATGTTTTTTTTTATTTTTAGGAGGATATCTGATAATCCCTTCACTTGCGATTGTCACTTGTCTTGGCTGGCAGGTTGGTTAAGACGGAACCCACGTCTGGGCCTCTTCTCTAAATGCAATCTTCCCTTGTACCTAAAGAATAAAGCCATTGCAGAATTGCATGAATTTGACTTTCGCTGCAGTGGTAAGTAGAGAATTATGATTTTTTTTATAAAGCAAGAAATGTATAGAAAATTTAAATATCTGGCGATTTAAAGAGAATATTTTTTAGTTTTTGTAATGAAAGTGGGATTATTATGCAGATTATGTGCCTTTGAAAATGTGAAAATTAAATCTATTTTCCAAGCTCCCGAATTGAGTTTGCAATTTTTTTCTGCGTCAAGTCTAATAAATATTTCCTTTTTCATTTAATTTACAATAAATGTAATAAAATTATAAAATTACAATTTTAAAAAAAATCTATCATTTTGTACTTTATGAACGTTCTTTTCTTTAACGCACTATACGAGCGTGTTTTTCTAATTGTTGGTTTCTTTTCACGAATTTGCACTGTAATGTGTCTGTTGTTTTCAATATCGTCTCTTTTTTTAAATAACAATTTTGTCAAAACATTTTGTTTTATTCTAAAAACATTTTTTTAAAAAAAACATTCATTTGTCGATGTTATCTGTAAAACGAACTTTCTTGCAGTAATATGTAAGTAGCAGTAAAACACATTTACAGAGCTGTTTTTTTTTCTTTTGAATTCGTATACATTTTAATAACTTAATAATATAATAACATAATAAATTTTTTAAAATTTTACAATAAAAAGAATCACATTACAAAGTAATAATGTATATCAGAATAAGTGCGCTGTTTTTTATAATAATATATGCAATAAAACTTGTTAATTTGGGTTGAGATTTATGATTAAGCTTACAGAAATCTCACTTTCTCTGTTAACCCTGTAGTGGGGCTTTTGTAAGTCAAATGATTCCAGAGTCAAAGTCCTCTCGTGATGTGGAAGTTTGGAGATTGAGATGATAACTCAGGTGTCTGCCTCATCACTTGGCCATGTTTCGAAATAGCGATCTATCGTTCAATCGTTGCCAATAACCCTCGTGTAATTTCTGAGAGTGACGCTAATGAACAATCTATCAATCGTCAGAGAATTTTGGAACCTTATTGACAGCATATATAGATTAGATCAATGCTTCTCAAACTTTCAATTCTTATGCCTCAATTTTCAATCATATTTTCAACATGCTCCCCTGTCATGCAATAACAATGTATTGAATTTAATAATAATGTGCTTTGACGTAAAACTGCAATTCGACTTTAATTATAAACTGTACAAATTGTCAAGATAAGTATAAAGTTTTGTGTATAATTTGAATGCACACACACATTCATTGTACAAGACTAATACATTTATAAATATATTATATCAGTGTGAAATTGTATTTTATTGAAGTGACAACTTCTTTAGCGACGTTGGGCACTTTTTGGTAGGGGAAAATCTTATGGGTTCGCGTCACCGACATGCTCTGACTGGCGCACGCGCAGTGTGCTGTTCGCGTTAGGACACTTTTTGGATGAGTGAAATCTCGTGCGTTCGCGTCACCGACATGCTTATAGCAGTACATCTGTAGCTATACAGCTGGCGTATAGTGCTGTGTATATCTTATAAGTGAAATGCAATGGATTTAGTGAAAAGTTCAATGTGTATATACTGTGCATTGCTCGTTGCGATTCCGAGAATGGGCAATACATATTAATGGTTGCCGTTTATATTTCGCCTGGAAAATCTATGAGACAGATACAACAATTTTTACTAGAAAATTTGATGATTTATACAAAAGAAGGTTCTGAAATATTCGAAAAAAGATTTCGTGAAAAATATGATAATGTACCGATGATTTTATAAGAGGAGACTTCAATATTAGCTTTGCAGATGAAAAAATGTACCACTAATTGATTTTCTAAATGAAACACTTAATTTAAATATGTCCAATGATCGAAAACTCAGTACTACAAATTATAAAACGACGATCGATGTGGTTTTTACGCGATACTTTGATAAATTTGAATCAAACATTTTCCTTTCTTACTTTAGTTACCATAAGCCTATTGTATCTTTTTTAGAACAAAATGAATTAATTGAAAGTACAAAAAGTCTAAGTAGTGTTGAAATTAATGATGACAATGATGCAAACAATTAAAATAATGTTAAAAATCAAGTACATTGAAATTTAAGTAAATACAAATACTATCCATAAATAATATGATTGTATATTAATTGTTATTTCAATTGAATTGTATTTATATTTTGTCATGATCTTGTACAGCCCGTAATACATTTGAATAATAAAAAACCATATAAACATGCATTTAGTTGTTGCTCGGAGTGTCAATAGATATGAAAACCAGATTGATGTTGATAATTTTAATTCAAACATTATGAAATTTCAAATTTTAATACTAAAAGTTCTAAGTTTTCACTTCTATCGGCAGTCTCTATAACTGCCATTTTTTTTATTATGTCCGGATATTTTTTATGTTTGCCTCCTTTCAGTAAATTAATAATTTTTTTTTAAATAATCTTTTTTTTTCGACTTCTTGATTTGCTTGCACCTTCCTGGTGGAATTATCACGCCCCCTTAGAGGGGCGTTCCCCACAATTTGAGAAACACTGGATTTGGTATTAGTGAATTTATTCCATTTGCTTTTAACTTAGATGAATTATTATTTATAATTAAAATCCTAGATCAGGATACCACAGTTATCACATGTTGTTTTAAAGAAAACACTTTATTATTGTTATTTATGTACTTTATATTCTTCCATTACACTAACTTCTAGCCGGCGTATCGTCAGTTCGAGTTCTGGTGCCACTGAAAACCCGCCGTGTAGGGGAGGTTAATGCTCGTTAAATCTGTCGGGCTCAAATTCCTTCCATTGGAGGGGTGTGGTAATTTGGAGAAGAGAATGCCAGTTCAGTACCGAGGCTCAAAATTACGAAGTCCGTCGCCAATAGCCTTTGTGTTGCCTTATAGTGAGACCTAAAAAACTCTCACTTCATTATATTTTTCACTCAGCAGCTGCTATTCAAAATTAAAATTATACAGTAAAGCTATTGAGTAACTACAATAAAATTTTAAGATTAAAACATCTTATGTTTTTATCAATAAAATACGGATTGAGAATAAGCCAAACACGTAATTTATCTAATTTTCAGTATTTATGACACTTTTAACAATAAAATAAATATCAATATCATATATAAAGTGACCAGTCGGCATTAAAACGTAATATCGCTATGATGAATGGAGAAGAGATAGAAGGGTTCTATTATATAGATATCCAAGGATTGACTTTCTTTTGGGCGACATTCTTTTTCAGATCTTTTCACAATTGTTCTCCTCTACCAAACTATTGCAACAGAGGTCTGTGGGGCCTCTTCTGAGCAGATGTCAACACTTATCTTGGTAGGAAAAAAAAGAAGACTTTGCAACTCTTCGAGTGTTTCCTTTCCCGTATGTCTTCTAAGTCCATTTCTTCTTGGTCTTTTAATACGGAGACTTTGCCGAAAGATCTTCTCTTTCTGATACTGATTCCCGTGAAAAACCAAGAGTTTAGATGATGTGAAAGAAACTTTTTTAATATCCTTGAGTATCTTTAAGATTTACTCTTTCATCTTACGGTAAGCGATCTCAAAAGACTTTCTTGCCGGAAAAGTATAGATACTTAGGCAGGATATTGTGTAAAGATATTTCAGTTTTAATATCCTGAATGGTTTCATTTTGATTTGATTGTAAGTAAATACTTTTCTTAAGAAATACCTTATTTTTTCGAATATAATCTGAAAGTACATTTCTTTCTTAAAAAATTACCTGAAATTTGAAACCAGTATGTAAGCCAAATTGGAAATTTTTCTGTAATTTTCAAACATGTCCCTATGGAAGCAGAAATGTCGCCAAGTGGAATATTATCACATATTCACTTCAGCTAAGCTCACTTCAACTGAGAATATCCTTTAAAAATATCTACATGTTTTTGAAGCCCAAATTACTGGTGTAGTTGTGGCAAAATTGTATTTTGCTTTTATACTCGTGTTTTCTACCGATTATCGGCTTAATAAACTACAACAGAGCCACAGATACCTTTATTGGCGATTTTTGGAGCTTTCTTTTATGGAATCTTACTTCCCATATCATTACTAGTCTTCAAATCAGGCTTGGCGCCTTTGTGGCTGTTAGATCAAGCTCCAGATGGCTCTGAATAGTGCCAGTTTAAAATAAAAATCACCCTATATTTTTATTCCATTGGTCCTTGAAACTTTAAAATTTTTTAAAAAGATACGAAGTTTTTAAATTTACTTTGAGAAACAAAAGTAATGATTTTTTTTTTTTGCATACATGACGCAAAAACAAACAATAAGCATAAAAATACCGTATTTCTTATAATTTAGAATAGAAATAGAAAGTTTCACAAGCAAGAAAATGAGCAACAGATGAACCCAATAGTTCGAATTCACGCATTTAATCGCCAAAATATCACTCCTCTAGCAGGAATTTCTCTTTTCAAATCCAATTTTCTTTTCTTCAACTCACCTAAATAAAAATTTCACAAACACACATACAAAAAGAATATCGTTGTCCATTAGCTTAGTTGGAAGAGAAAAATCGCCAAAGGCGCCAACCTCCGGAACTAAATTGATCCCGGCACGTCCACACATGAAAAGTGGAAAGAAATAATAAGCGAAACCAACAAAGGAGCAACTGCAAGAATAGGATCGGAAAAGAAAAGGGGAAGAAAAGGAAAAAAAGAAAGGATCCTATACATCGGGATGATAGAAAGTAACTAACAAGGTTAGTTGTGTGGCTCCTAGAAAGCCAAATGCAATCTCTAATGGTGTTCTTTTGTACACGGTAGATTTCTCTGAAGAAACATTGGCGATAGTCGTGATAAGTCAAAGACATGGATCTTCAGCCAGGGTCTTACTTCCTTCTCCCGTATCATTCTTTTTTTGTTCTATTGTTACTTTCTATTCTTTTTCTTTTATTTTTTATGTATTTTTTAGACCAGCAATTCTGTACAAATGATGTGGTTTCCTCTGAAAGAATAAAACAAATAGTAGTAATAAGAAAATCCTGATGTGTTTGTATTTTAATTCACAAAATGAACATCACAAAAATTTACTACTAAATACACATTCAAATTCAATAATAGTAATTCTCAGTTCGTACTAGCAAATATTAATTAAGTTCTTGAATGGATGTTCAAAATTCTAAGACTTACGAAAAGGCTTTCATTGCTGGTGGATCTTCTACCTTTTGCTCGATACAAATAAATCTTTTCGAATTTATTTCATCAAAGGAATTTTAATTTTAAATCGATTATGATGTTTCCATTTCATACAGCTGCTGTTATCGTTTGCAGATATGTAAGTTGTTAATCGTTTGTGATTTACTTAACGCAAAATATTATTATTAAGCTGCTGTTTTGTAATCTCGTCTGGTGGAAATTTAAATCGGGTGAAATCTCTTTTACAAAATGATTCATTTGAAAGAATTCTATTATAAAATAAATGTAGGTTGGTTGCAATTTGAATAATTAAACAGAAATATGTGAATTGTGTTAAGAGTTTAAGTTTTGATTAGACTGTTTTGGTTAAAATCTTATGGAATAAAATTTGTGATGCTATACATTTTAATAATATAAATAATGTTGAACAATTCTATACGCTTTTTTTTAGAGTGAATTAAAATGTAGACACTATTCCAATGTTGAGCAACAAATGTGCGTTTTACCAAGTTGTTTGTAATGTCGTTATTTATATCATTCGACCCACAAATTGTACATTTACGCATCTGCGTCGTAAAAAATATGTTTCTTGTAACTCACAAATTCAGATTACTAATTTGAAAGATCTGTTCTTTAAAAAAGTTCAGAATTTTAAATGATTTCCTGGTGAATTTTGGCGAGGAATTTTATTAAAAAATTATCTTATGCCAGATATTTTTATTACATATTATTAATAAAAAAGATTTCTAATAATATTTTTTCAAAAAAAGGCTTTAGCCATTTTTGAAAGAAAAGTTTGACATGCAAATAGATAAATGTAGAAATTCCATTCATTATAATATGTTAAATATCTAGGTAACTGCTTAATCAATGAGGTCCAACTCTAATATAGTGTAAGCCAAATATCAATGTCGTAAATATATTGTTATACTGGTAAGTTTAAGTACATCGAAATTATGTATGCATACAAACATGCTTAAAATTGCGCTGATAAAATTTATAACAGTTAGAAAAACATTCATCACAATAAGACTATCTAAAAATATATTATCACGTTTTCTAGCCTAAAACTACCTAAAATTAAAGGAAACTATAAGTGTATCCCAAATTTACTGTTTGATTCATCTGACACGTTCTCCAAACTGTCGTTTCTTTTTTAATGAACTAACGGTTGAAATTTGTGATTCTTTTTCATAAAAAAGCAACATTTGTAAACCTACGCATATTATTGTTCATATATACATTTCCTATTCATTGCTTTATTTTTTGAAATGCATTCATTTTGTGAATTGTAGTCGTGGCGATTCAAAAATTCTGGATAAAAATCAAGTCGTTTCTTTAGACAATTTTAAGATATCAGAAGAGAGATCTCAGCATCTACTCAAGCTTCAAAAACAAAAACAAAAATCCCTTTTGTACATTTAAAATATGAGGAAAATAGGAGAAATTTAGCAGGAAATATATAACGTCGCGTTCAGGTGAAGGGAGGTATTAGTTTTTTTAGAAATTATACAAGTGTTTTGGGTAAAAGTTTCAACCTCTCAGTGAGGCATGTGTAAGCTGTTGTGATGTTTTTTTTTTATAGGAATCATCGAATAAATATATCAAAATATTCAAGTTCTAATCCATTATGCGAAATGAAATGAAACTTGAGTTTCGAAATAGGGTATTCATGATTATGATTTTTAAAAAAATAAGATCAGATTTTTAAATAAATATTAAGTTAAGTTTTTTTTTAACTAATTTCTTAATTATGACGATACATTTAATTGTACAATAGAAATCTTACTAAATGGTATAATCTTACTTTATGTAGAAACATGCCGAAACTTAATTCTTTATTTTTTCAAAACAACTATCACAAAACTTCCCCAATGCAACCGATGATACAAAAAAAAAAGCTTATGAAAAACCGTTAGTATACCTTACACCCTCTTGAAAACTCCTACTAAAAGGTATGTAGCCATACCACACCATTCGAGACACCAAAAATCGAACGCCTCCCCTCCTCTTCTTCCTGCTTGTCCTACTCACTCCCCCAACCCCCGGAGCGGTACAAGGAGATATACCCTCCCTACAAGAATGCAACAGCAATAAAGCGATAAGAGCAAAAAGAAATGCTACAAGCAGAGGGCATAAAAAACAGAGCCGGGGTCAAGCCTAACAAGGTTACATTTCCAACTTAATCTCACTGGAAGAGACTCTCCAGATGCGGCGGGTCCTACTGCTACATGTTAGTCTTTTTCCTAATCTTGTCTTGTTTTGGGAGACTCATATATTGTCAATGGTATGATGGATGGTGTTGATTTTTGTAGAAAAATTAAATATTTTTACTACGTTTGGTATATCCATCATATCTTTCAAGTAGATTTTTTTAAGAAAAAAAAGTGCCTCTTAGTTCAGTTTTGGTCATTGTACTTTTATTTCCAATTGATGTGTTTTAATCGTTTATTTCAAAAATGCTGTCACAATTTGTAAATTAGTATGAATACATTTTTTAACTAAACCTTTAGAAAAAGAATTTAAAATTTAAATTTAAAGCCTTAAATTCTATAAGTTTGTCTTTTGATCTATAATCTCGAGCCATAAAAGCTTCTTTTTACATATTTTTGTGTTTTAGAGGACATATATCAAGTTCCCATTGCATTAATTTCTCCTTCACTTGTTGTTTTATGAAACCACGTCACATTTTGTAATTAGAATACATAATATTTGAAATATCTATACTTAGATTACTTTTCGGTAGGGTAAAATAGTTGAATCGTAGTTATCCTCTAATACATATAATTTATTTATACTATTTTATAAAGTAAGATGATTAGCACATTTTGTCTCTTTCTCTTATTTCTTTACAGTTATTTCCTTACAGTAATATTATTTTACGCAACTTCGTAAATCACATTCAGATATTTTCTCCCTTTAATTAATTATTATTGGGAAGACTTCTTCTTCTACATTTGGGAGAAAATTTAGGGGAAATAAGTTAATGATTCTTAAATAATATATATACATATGTTGATGTGTGTTAAATAAAAAATACTTTTTCATTCCAATTGATGCAACTTTAAAAATACGATGCCAAATGCTAAAAACAAATATGGTTAAGTTTAAGTTCTATGTAAGAGAAATATATGTATAAATGATCCGATAATTTAAGGCGGTCTAAAAAATTGACAAAGAATCTGAACCAAACTCGAAACACATTTCCTGATAGAAAAAAATCCCAATTTTCAGATAAATTTGTCAAGTTGCTATGTGTTTATAAACTGCGTCTTTAAATTAAAGAGAAACATAAATATGCAGCTTTAGCATGTAAATTTTAACATAACAGTTTGAAAACCATGACCTATCACATATTTTATGCGTGAAGCAATGGATTTTGTTTAAAAAAGAGAAATATATTGAAATATGCTCCCCTTCAAAAGTAAGTATAATGAAGTCAGAATGTGATATTATTAGGTGGAAATTTTTTCAATCTGAAGAAATATGTCAAATTCTGATTCTGTTGCCTAACATTGGATGTTGACAGCTTTAATAAGAATGAGATACTACCTTGGAATAAAAAAATTTAAAAAAATACCCCTACACTTGAAAAAAATACTAAAAATAAATAACAATTTAATTAGTAAATAATTTATATATCAAATATACTTGAAACGTTATTTAAATATATTTTTTAAAATTGTTTTATTTTTGCTAGGTTCTGAAGACGAGCGCCCCTCTGGATGTTCCCGCGAGCCGATGTGCCCTCATCCCTGTTCTTGTTATGACGGGGTTGTTGACTGCAGGGATAAAGGGCTGAGTCGCATACCTGATCACATACCAGACACTGCCACTGAACTGTACGTATCCGATTTCACCACTTATGCGGCAGACACATTCCTTGATCTTATATGACCTGTTGACTTGATTCTTTACTTTTTAGAACCATTGCAGAGATCCTTCATATATGTTACCGTTAAAGTGTATAATTCAGTTATTTCATAGAATAACTTGGTATTTCATGAAATAACTAGACAAGACAGTTAAAGTATATAATAGATGAAAAATTTCATACATTATCTAGTTATCGTATGAAATAACTGGTTATTCTATGAAGTAACTAATGATAGACCTTTAGAGTGAGTAATAAACAATTTCAAAGTTATTTTATGAATTAATTGATCATAAATACCTAAAATATATCGAAAAGCACATTTTATCCCTATTGCGGATGATTAATTGATAAATAATAGGCAATCATTATTGCTCATTTTGCCAAAATTAATTAAACAGAAAGAGGGGGGAGAGAAAATGTTGCTGAAATAGAGTTGTATTTAAATATTATAAAAAAAATACATGCGGGGGAAAAAATGCTGCTTCATAAAAACCTTGTGTAAACTTTTTCAAACAAAATTGTAACAGAATATTATTTAAGTATTATGAAATACCTTTTTATTTTACTTTTCATTATTATTAGAGCAGGATTGCTGGGATGACGCTTCGGGGTTAAAAATTGACTAAAAGCAGCTAGAACAGTTCAAAGAACTTTCGCGAGTGCAGTATTTCATACTTTAACGATCAAGTAATCGTTATTCTATAGAATTTCCCTAGTCAATTTTATATACTTTTACTGATTTGTCTAGTTATTTCATGAAATACCTAGTTATTCTATGGAATGACGGATTTCACACTTTAACGGTAACATATATATACAAATAATATTATGAGTCTTTTTTTTTATTTATTTATTCCAAAAAATTTGGAAAATAAATAGTTTGAAGTCTTTCGCATTGAGGAAGTGTGCACAAACTATGTATATACAATTTAATTTTTTGGTACTTATACCATCGACTAATTTCCGAAGTCAAAAACTTCGCCAATTCTGAAAATGTCGCCAAATGCTGCATCATTACCATTGTATTGTATTAGATCATGCGCGAGAACAGTTTCCTCTTTTTGCTGCATATCGCGATATGTGGCAACCTCTCTTGATTTGACGAAATTAATCAATGGTGTATTATGTATATCAATTATTGTTACTTCAGAGTAATTATACTGTCAAAAAAATTTCTAAGAATTATTTTTAAAAATATAACTAGAAGATTTTTTAAAAAGATTGTGATTAATCTCTTCAATTTGAAGATTATATAATTTGATTTTTTTTTGAAAGACACGTGTAAATATATTTATTGTCTTACAATTACAGTCAAGTATTTTAATGAAAACATTCAGAAATGGTAATTACATGGTAAACATAATTAACAAACCTTATAAGTTGCTAATAAAGTTCATACAGTCCAAGAAATGTAGGAAATGATAAAAAAATAATTCTCGAAATCTATTGATAGTATTCAAATATGACAAATAATCAGTACTTCGGTATAATACCATCGAATACCAATGGGTTGAGTTCATATGACGTCATAGTCACATGATAACGATAACCATGTGTCTGTAGCCAATTAGTTCAAAAACTCATGTGACGTCATAATCGCACGATAAAAGAAATCATGTGTTTCCAGCTCATCAGTTCATGAGCTTTGTTGTTGCCAACTTTAGATCTTATCAGAAACTTTCTCTTAAAAAATACAAATTTGTCAACAACTATAATGCACATAGATAAACAAAATGCATTTTATTTAAAAATACATGTATACAATAAGATTTTTTTTAATTTTAAAATCTTTTGAAGAAATGTATTTTTATAACATTTGAGCATTTTTACCCAATTATATAAAATTTGAAACTTTAACAAAATTTTACAAATAGAACAACAAGTACAATTCGTTTGATGTCTGTTTTTAATTCAATGGAGAACACGTGTTGGTCTTTATCATGTGACCGTCATGAACTGAGCCCATTCGTCAAATAATCAAAAGACGTCGCCAAATGCCGCGACATGCAGACAATACTAAAAACCGTTCCCGCGCACATAAAAACACAAAGATAACAATGTCAGCATTTGGCGGCATTTTTAGAAATGGTGACGTCTTTTCGTTTGGTGAAACGGGTCGATGATATACGTACGGTAAACTACGTAAATATCAAAACATAGATACTTTTAAAAATGGTACAGTTTTATTCTTTTTAGTTCAAAAACAAATTAAAATCTCTGTAATTAACTGTTTTTTCTCAATTCGACACTAATCATCTTCAATTAATTCCAGTTTTAGAATTAATCAATGTTATTCTCCAGAGTAATTTGTTTTGTATATAAAGAAAACTTCATTTTTTTAAACGTGTTGAGCCAAAAAAAAAGAAATTTATTTTCTTTTCATATCTTTCAAACTTATCTAGGTTTAACACTACTAAATTAATCTACTTTTAAAAGATTTCTTATCGAAATGCTTTTCGGCACGAATTTATCATTGACAATTTGAAAACAAAAACTTCTGTGTATAACATAAAAAAATTTCAGATCCCTTACCGTAGAAAGAACAGGTCAAACGTAGCTATATTTTTCTTATATTTCGAACACAAAGCTAATTAGTCATCGTCTAAGATGGTAATCAATCTACTTGCTGTACACTTTTTGTTAATTACTGCTGATAAGAGATTTTTTGTCTAGACATTTTGAGAGAACTTAATTTTTTTTTGAATCCCCAGAAGAGTTTTGATCCTTATTTTAATGTATTTCTTCCTGAAAATAGATAAATGTGTTTAATGTGTCCATTGTTGCGTTTCTGATTGATTCTGTTATCTTTTCCAGACGCTTGGAACAAAATCAGATTCGGGAAATACCCCCTAAGGCGTTCGCTTCCTTTAAAAGATTGAAAAGAATGTAAGTTGTTTTAAAATTTTTAAATTGAGATTTCTTTTTTCTTATATGTTTACATAAAATTATCCTCTCTAAGCTAGAAATTGTGATTTTATAATATTTATTTTATTTATATGTTTTTTTTATCGACTGGTTAGTTGAGTTCATTTTTTTAAAAATTTAAAATAACATATATATTAAATATTTTGTTTTCATTTAGATTGGTTTATTTTAAATGGATTATTTTTATTCACTGTGGTATGCAGATTAAAAAAATTTATTTTAAAGTTATTTTATAACGATTAAAGCATAATTAATTAGTTTGATATTTTTTTTTAAATATGTTTATGTTGTCTTACACTTATTTAGTAGTTTTAAAATTATTTTGGTTCTTAAGCATTTAGACTTAAGAAACTATACAAATAAGTAAAAACAGACAAGTGTTTCTTGAGAGATCATTGTTCCTAGAGATTTATTTACTTTAAAATTGATTATTTTTATCTTTAACTATACGAAGATTTTTTAAAAAAAATAACTTCATAAATTTTCTTCTAATGATTTGGAACTTAATTGATATTGGTACTCAATGGATTTTTACGCCAAATAGTAAAATCTCGCCAAGTTGAAACGATAAAATTACAATACGATAACATTAGAAGAAACATTACAGAAACATTTTATGTGTGTATGCAGATAACATTAGAAAAACAAAAGAACTATTCAATTCGATTTCCAAACCATTCCAAGAACGATAGTAGCTTACTGATATGAAATTAATTCACTTAGGAAATATTAGTCGATTTATCTATAAAATAGATCATTGAATAATTTTATTTAAAAAATTTATTTCTTTTATCACACTTTTTTTAAGTTATTCGTACGGATGTGATTTTAAAGCGTTTAGAGTAATAAAGATAATTATGATAAAAGGGTTACTTAACAAACAAGTGAAAACAAATTACATCTTGATATTATGAGGTGGAGAAATTGTTATTCAGAATAGAAAGATATATTTATTATCAAACACTCGTAACCACATGTTATTGAATCTCAAAATTATTTGCCAGCAATAAGATGAATGTTAGAATATAAAAATTTGTATAACTAGAAGATAAATAATTATTAATTTTCGAACAGCTACATACTTACGTAAATAATGGGATTTATATATTATTTTTACTCTGTTCAGCGTTTCTGTAGAACTAGTGATTTGTTCGCATAATGGTATTATAAGAGTAAAATTATATTTGAATTAAGTATTTAAAATTGTTTTTTCACAACATTCTACAATTGCAGTAATATTTTAAAACAAATAACATGGTTAAAATTTAAAATGATTATTTCCCAAAGGTTGTATGAAGTATTGAAATATTTTTACCCTTTTTGTTCACTGAAATTCAATGCACCCATATATTAATTTGATTTAAAGCATTTCAAATGCAAATTAACATTAATACACATTTTGAATGGCATTTGATTGCCAGTAAATTTAATGCAACGACTCTGCGCATGTTTACTTTTGTATGAGATAGCGAGCTCTCCCTCTAAGTGTTAAAACAAATTTCTGTAGTAGTGTTTCATATGGAGTGCACGAACTTTAATATAAGTGATTAACAAATTGTGTCAAAATGTTTAAATCGTAGAAATTATGCTTAAGTGTTATTATAAAAATATATGCATTATTCATAAGCTTTTGTGATCATAAGCACCTGCAGGTGTTCAAAAATTGCCACTTGAACTATTTTCATCTTACCATTCCAGAAACCTATTGAACACTGACAGAAGTATTTTATATACGTATGGGGGCTCATGTTTAACACTTGTTCTCTTTGTTGATGAACTTCATATTTTTTCAAAAGGAGAGAGTTCTCAATTTTTTTTTGTATTATGAAGTCCTTACATTTTTGTAAATGGATTTGGAATGCCGTGGAGGTGCAAAATCATTTTAAAGGCATTTCCTCTTTTTTTATGATGGTATATTCTGCATGAAATTCTACATATCTGGAAAATATTTAAAGAGGAGAAAATAAAATAAAGCGTGATTAGGAAAAAAATGTCTATTTATTTGATCTGTTTGTAACAGGAACATAATTTTCTTTTTAATCAGCATGAAAGCTCACAGTTAAATGTATAAAAATATTCAGAATACGACTGAAGCTGAATTCTAACTCTCACATGAACAGAGGCACAGATATCTGATAAGTTTTACGACCATTCAGCAAATGTTAGTAAGTCGATTCGGTGGAAACTATTGAATATAAAAAGAAATGTAAATGTTATGTGTTAATTTGTAGGTTTAATCATTAGATTGGAAACATTTTAATTGCTCTATGGTAATTCACAATGGTGACCCATACAGTGTGTTACATCCTAAATCAAGGATCACTCTGAACTAATAGTGAAACTTAGGCGTATCATGAGTTACCGCGGTAGCCTAGTGATCCTGGTCACGGACTCAATGCTGGAGTGTTCTGAGTTCGAACCCTAGTGCCATGTAGTGGGGCTGATACACGTTAAACACATGCCGAGGCTCAATGTCCACCCATTGACATGGTGTGAAAGTTTGGAGAGAGGGGTGCCAGCTCAGATGTCGTCCTTGACAATGAATTACTCCGTCCGTTGCCAATAGACCTCGTGTTGCTTTAAAATGCGACGTTAAAAACACTCTCTCACTCAAGGATTTCATAACTGACGATACAAGGATCGAATTTGAAGCTCAGAAGGGTTATGACTCCTTCAAAAACTTTTGAAATAAGTATTAGGGGGTTATCTACATTTTAATTGAGTATAAATAAGGGAGTGTATATTAACCTTACACCAGCCGTTCTTAAACTGTGATCCGCGAAGGTCTCTTATCTAATGTTAAGATTTCCTTCATTTATTGACTCAGAAAGACCTCGTGGAAAAATTGAAAGATGTGTCGTCCTAGACTCTAGATCCCTAAATTGTTCCCAATAGAAATATTTATTGGGAATACTATTATTTTTGTTCTCATAGCGCGCTAATACAATAACGATTCATCTCGATTTCCTAAACGAATTACGCCTGTATTATTTATTTATTTGCGCCTATGTTATTTATTCATTTGAAACTAATATTTTGTAATAGTTTTATACGCGTGTATAATTTGATGTTTACTGTTTTCTTAAAGGAAAAAAAGAAGTTTTAGAAAAGTTTATATAAATAGCAAAAACAGTCTTAGGACTATTGAGAAACCACTAAATCACTGAGCCATGTATTGGGAATCAGAAAAATTTTGTTCAAAATTTTGGGGGTCCACGATGTTAGACTGTTACTTAAGGAGGCCACGGCTACCGAAAGTTTAAGAACCGCTGTCTTACACTATAAAGCAGATCGTGGGCTAATGGCAACGGACAGCGTTATTTGAATGTAATGGCCAAATGGCCAAGTGACGAGACTCTGAACTCCGAATTTTCACACCACGCCATTGGGAAAATGAGTCTTAAGTCCTTCCTCTAATTGTACAGTGTGGAATTTGCCAGAATAATTATTCGGATGTCATTCTTGAATTCACATTGCTTTGGAGCTATACGAGGCTATTGGTATTGGTCAAAGATTTCATAATTTTAAACCATAATTAAATGATGAGGTGGATTATTTTAAGATTCCTGTCGTTCTATCGCAGGCATGGAGAAAAAGTTTTATTCAATGTACAGCCTCAGTATTCCGTACGATAGGTCTTAGATAGAATTGTGATTTAAGCCCTGCTGCTGAATTTCAACATCACCAACCACAGGCTAACTCCCTGGCTGACCACTCCCCTTCACGTAACTTTTGAATGATGTTGATTTGCAACCAAAAATAATAACAATAATCAAAACAAACCTAATCAAATAAAAAAATACTCCTAGAAAATGCATCTTTGTTCGAATTGTTGCTTGAATCCCAATGCTCTTTCTGCACCTAATCAAACTCCATCAAAGCCACCAGACCATAGTTCTTTCTCTCTCCCTTTATTCTTTGTAGAATTGCACGTCTCGCGATGCATTTCAAGCGCTGCCGTACACCTTTTCCAAAGTTTTGTAATTCTGAAGATCTCCCTTCACTTTGACATGTGACGTATGATTTGGGGAGCAGCGTTTTGGGTGGCATATCTCTTTCCAGAACACTCTCACCCCCTGTTTCTCGATCACGATGATGGATTTTGTGTTTCTCGTTTGGTGGCCCCTCGAGAGTATGGGGGGAGGCAGCGTTTCTACGTGTCTCGTTTGAGAAATTTACTGTTTTCTGTCTCATTCTCTTTTCGAGGTGTATGAATTAAAAACTTGTTTGCGGCCCCTTTTGACAGTTGTTGCTTTCGTATGTTTTGAGGGAGTTCCTCGAGGTTGTTGTTCTTCGACTCTCAGACGTTTTCTTTTTTGTTTAAGTACGGTTTTTAGTGAAATGAGTTCGTGTGATTGATAACGTTTTCAGTTTGCAGTCGTGATTTCAAATGAATGATATAAGATAATGAATATATTACAAATGAGGTGCACTTTTAAAAGAGATTAATGTGTTTTGCTCCAGATATGATTTTGTTAGCTTCGGCTCTTTGCATAGATAATTGCGTCTCTTTGAACTTCTGCCTTTCTTTATTATTAAAAAATAGTTGCCCTCCAAAAAAATCCCTTCTTTTACATAAAAAAAAATGTTTCGAAAGAATTTAACTGTATTTGCATATACATTTAAATGTTTGACTGTCTGAAGACAGTTACTTATGTATTAATTTTTCCTCATTAACAAAGTTTATTGAGAATTAGTAAAAATATTAAGATTATTTTTAAATCACTAAAAGTCCAATTTATATTGATAAAAAAATGCTACTATGGAAAGATTCCTCAAAGTGATCTTCAACAATGTTTACTCATTTGTATGTATGAATTTGAAAGCACTCATGAATGGAGAAGAAATAATTTTTAAATCCCCAAAAGAAGTGGCATAAACACATTCCATATTTTGTGGCTTGGTTAAGGGTAAATAAAAAAAAGTATTGACATTTTTATGTGCAAGGATAACCAAAGTCAGTTTTAACTAATACAAGTATGAACATGATTTGTAGTATAAAGATGAAATTCCAGAACCTGGCATTCACGATATTAAAGGTATGAAATTTTTTCCCGAAACTTGGAAGAGTAATTCTTAACATTATGGATATTCTGACAATGGTTATACTTGCACTGAGACTCAGAAATAAAATACCTAAAACAGCTATTAATTTTTAAAGAAATAAAAAATGTTTCCTGATGTAAAATTTAACTGAAATGTTATTAAAAATATTAATTGGAGCGACAGTCTTCATCGCAATTTTCATCAAATTTCAATCCCCCATCTTCTGCGCCCACGTATGCATATAAATGGCTTTTTAATGAGGCTGCTTTAGCCTAGTGGTCAAGGTCACGCCCTCGTGAACGACATGTCATGAGTTCGAGCCTGGTGCCGCTGAAAACCTGCCATGTAGTGGGGCTGATTGAACGTCCTCCCTTTGGTGTGGTGTAGAAGTTAGGTGACGGGGTTCCAGCTCAGGTGTCGTCCTCGTCACGTACCATGGTTCAAAATTACGAGGTTTGTCGCCAAAAGTCGCGTGTAGCTGAAGAGGGTGACGTTAATATTCATTCACTTTAAACCTTGGCTCTTCTCTCTCGAAAGTTTGCCAACCCCTGGATTAGCATAACGTTATACTTGTACTACACAGACAAGATTCAGGTTTATTTCAGTTACTGTCTTTTACTTTAGACATAGACTGTTGCGTTATTCTAGATTAATTAGTAATACACTTATAATAATTTTAATAGTATTACAGTTATATTTAATATGAATTTCTGTCGTTCCAAAAGGACATTTTGTCTTGTTCAATTAATTTTTTTTTCCAAATTTTATTATTATTATTGTTTTAATTTCAAATCACATTAGAATTATTAAACATTATTTTCAGCAGATTTCACCCAATTAGAATTTAACATTCATAATTCTATTCGACTGTTCTTTGATGATCTTTGAGGACTTTATTTGATGGATATTTCTCCAACCAGACTCAAAATTCCGCTTGGTTCAGTCAATACGCCTCATAATTTTGAGCCAAGTTCAGATGACAAGGTCGGGATCCGAGCTGGAACCCCACTGTTCACATGCGTTCCACACCAACGAGACAGTTTAGATAGTCGACTGATTTCGTAAACTTAAAAATTTATTGCTCTCTGATTGGTTGGAAAAACGTGGTTGCCTTTATCATGGACTATGACACCCTATCCATTATTTAACACAAATGCATTACCAATCGATTGCGAATTTATTTTCAACCAATTTGGCTCCCCCAAATCAGTCGCTGCAATACAATGTAAATATCAATCTCACGTATTTCAATACTTATGCGTACGATTTCTATGAAAAATATTGTGTAATATGACTTAATCCATAGTAAAAACTAAGAATTTACATTGAGCTAAATTCATAACAGTTACATAATAAATTCAATCATGTGTTTTGCATTGAATTCAAAGCTGCAATGGGCGAAATTCATGTGACATCTTAGTCCCTTGTTCACTGAAATCACGTGTTTCCACCCAATCATTCGAAAAATTCATGTGACGTCATAGCAACAATAAATGCAAATATTTTCAGCCAATCAACTCATGTGCAAGGCTGTTGCCAACCTTTGTTTTTACAGAAAATTTCTTTTAAAAAGTATACATATTTTTCAACAATAACTACGCACATATAGGTAAACAAAATGCACTTGACTTAAAAGTACGTGTCAATTTAAGAATTTCTTTATGTACTTATTAGCGTCACCGTAGCAAAATTTGCGCCACGTGAATCGCGCCATGATATCATAACAACAAAGATTCTTACGTGTTTTATCTGAAGAAAAACGATTCTCATACCACAGTTATGGCTGCGGTGACGCTAATACGTATCTTTTTGATTTTGATTTTTAAAAACTTTTTGAAAAATCTAAATATTTGAACATTTTTTCAACATTATCAACTGACGGATTATGGCGTCACATGAATTAATGTGTTGATAAGATTGTTGGGAGGAAAAGAAATGAACCAATCATTCATTTGATAAAATATAACGTAGAGAAGAAAAAGTTTTTTCTTTGTATAAGTGATGAAAATCACTATTTTATATCATCCATTTTTTTCTACGTTTCGTTGTTGTTGTTGTCGTGTATGACAAAGTGCAAAGGTATTGTATATACCAAAATAAAGATAAAAAAAATGAGTCAAATATTGCCAAAGGCGTGAATCACTGCCTTGGCAACATCCATGTCACGATCCGAGTATAGGATGTCCATGCTGTAGTCATTGTCAATTTTAAAAAAGGGCACCAACAATGGAAGGACAGTTAAAAAGATGTTTGGGGTCCAGTTGCTTGCCTGGGCAATGCCTGCATTCCACATATGATCTGGATCCATCAGACAGAATCTTCATGCCCTTAAAATGTTTTGTCCTTAGTCTGGTTATTGTTGTTGTAATTTCTCGGCTATAATTTAATTCTGGCAGCGAGAATTTTTTTCGTGGGTTTGAGCAGAGCTTTTGTTTTGCGACTGCGTTGGCATCAAAGACCGTAGCCGAAGAGGTTACAAACGTTTCGTATAAGTCATTTGTATTAAATCAGATGGGAATTTTAAAGCCAATTATATTTTTACGTGAAATCGCTCGCAATATATTTAAAAGTTTTTATCTGAAAGTAATACATTGAAGAAAAATTTCAAACTATGAGTTACTAATTTTTCCACAATAGTTTGGATCCTGGATATCAGTTTGCTTTTATTATGTATTGGTTTTTCATTGTAAATCTATCTTTTTCTATAGATGGAACTTGTTTCTTTTCAGTGATCTCAGCAACAATGAAATATCAAAGATAGCGGGAGATGCTTTTAGTGGGCTAAAAACTCTCACATCACTGTAAGTAATTTTTTATTATATATTAGGTTTTTTAAAATATATACAACTTTGAGTTTTAAAAACAAATAAAAAGGAAATTGGTATAAGTAAAATATACTATAATAATTCGCTAGATATAAATGCTATAAATAACAGAAGATTAATTTATATATAAAATTAAAAATAAATGATTATATTTATTTTAAGGAAATGATAGTAGAAAGTATTACAGAAAAATAAGAAAAACATTTTTATGCACACATTTTGCATTATTAGAATAATATTTTAATTCGGCACAGCTATTTATAAATAAATAATAGAAGATAATTTATAAATAATAAAAAAATTCATCGTTCTTTGCACAAACCGCAAGAACTTTTAAATTAATTGTAATAATATTTTTTTTCGTCCTGATTTTTTAGTGTTCTG
Source organism: Trichonephila clavata (assembly GCA_019973975.1). Lineage (NCBI taxonomy): Eukaryota > Metazoa > Arthropoda > Arachnida > Araneae > Nephilidae > Trichonephila > Trichonephila clavata. The sequence continues at coordinate 149,763 of BMAO01032742.1, forward strand.
TACGGAAATAAAATCACAGACTTAACGAATGGAGTATTCAAAGGACTTTCGTCTTTGCAACTTCTGTAAGTAAATATTTTTTCTCTCTTCCCTCTGCATTATCAACATAGTAATTAAGAATATTATTCCAACAAAGTTAGCTTCTAAAAATAGATTCTGAATTTTGAGAATGAGAGTTTAGCATTCTAGAAATAGCGTATAATTATGTTACGTCGGTCGATAACAAAGATTAAATCTCGTTCAAGGGATGGCTATTTATTTATTTTTTGAGATGACGTAGTTTATAAATAAACTAATAAAGGTATATTTTTAAAGTTATTTATTGAAATTTGTGTATGGAAGCTTGCTGTGTCGTCGTTTCGAGGAAAAAATATATATGTTCTTTACAGATAGTTAAAAAATGACCTTGATGCTTTTGTACAAGTAACAACATTGTTTCGGATAGAATGTAGTAAAACACGTATTTTAAATCCATTATACTTTTCTAGTAAATTTTCTAACTTGTCTAATGATGTATTATCACAAATGATGTATAAAATTGACAAGAATGACCTAAAATAGGGTAGAATTACATATTTTTGAAGCAATAAACAAAATCGATAATTTTTGTGGAGCCGCACCTGAAATTCTTACTTCTTAACACTTTTTTTTCTCAGCATATTTCATTAAGAAACACGTTATGTATTTTAATGTTGTCTTACATTGACCTTACTTTGTACTCTTATAATATTTTAAAAATTATTAGCCATTAATAAGGGTTATTGTCTTAGCCAATAAATTGTGCCTGACCACTTTTCAAATCCTTGCTTTTACCAGTAATAAAATTAATTTTCAAATGTCTCTTATAATTAGTATTCGATTAAAATAAAATTCTTACAACTCCTATTTTTCCCCATTCATTTATCATATTAATTTATGCATAATCAGAATTTCAGAAAACACTGAAATATAATTAAATTCTCTTTAGATTTTTACTACATTTGTAAAACAACTATGTTTATCTCGAAAACTGTTTTTCCCCGTCATTTTACTTTCTTTTCGGCATAGTTTTTGGGTTAAACGATTTTTCCGCTTAAAATTTCAGCAAAAAACAGCTCAAAATTATTTTCTGAGGTCACCAATATAGTAACATTACAAAAAAAAACATAATTTGTCGAGATACCTCCTCCTCGTGTTGGCTGAGGTGTATATTTTGCTGATCGATGAGGTTCCTGGGGCATCCGAACGCACAAGGGAATGAGAAACCTTTAAATCAGACACGGAAGGATAACGAATAGATATTCACAATAATTCACTTTTTTAAAACTTAAACGTGATTTTCAGACAAGAAAATATAAATAATAAGAAATGGCTTGCACTTATCTGAAATGATATGCAACCTCTGAAACTCGTCAAAGAGCAATCCTTCAATATCTTTTAATAGCTAAGAGACTATATACAATTTCGAAACTCACTAGAGTGGCAATATTGTCCACAAAACAGCTTCTATTTTATATCTCACTATAAAGGATAAAGTAGTGACATTCATTTGCGGAGTTGAGTTGTTCTAGCTCATAGTAGCAATTTAACTGGATAGAAAAAACCCAATTAAAGAGGATGAACCTCGTGTGGATAGTCCATTTTTACAAATATATATATATATATATAGTATTCCTGGAGAGTGGTAATTATAACTGTAGTAATCCTGTAAAGATGTGGTGAGTGGATGGTATTACTGTAACGAAATGACAGGGCGGGGCCATTTGTAATGTTTCCTTTAAGGTTGATCATAGTTTAGATGTGGTTGATGTTGCATATTTAAGGATTTGATGAGTCAGTCTAGTAGTTAGTTAATCCGGTTTATTGAACATTTAACAATTGTTTTCCGATATAACAAGAAGCAGACAAGAAGACACAAACCAAGCTTCAATCGGTAACACATATAGACGGCATACAAAGAAGGGTGAGATCTCCAGAAAGCTCGGTGTGGCCATGGTAGCTAAGTGGTATAGACATCGGATCATGGCTATCGTGTCATAAGTTCGATCCCAGTACCACTAAAGACCCGCCGTGTAGGGGAGCGATGCACGTTAAATCTGTCGAGAGCTCAAATGTCCTCCTGTTGGTGTGGTGTGGTGTGGTAGTTAGGAGAGGGGATACCAGCTCAGGTGTCGTCCGCGTCACTTGACCATGGTTCAAAATGACGCGGACCGTCGCCAAAAGCCATCGTGTTGCTAAAACAGTGCGATGTTAATATTCACTCACTCACCCAGACACCTCGGTGTTTACAGTAAGCGGGAAATCACATGATCTGGGTGGGTGGATAGATGTAGTTCAAAGGATCCCCATTAGGTGGGTAGCCAGCTTATTATTTAAACGTGGATCCCCTGAAGGAATGGACCATAGATAATTAAAAGATATTTAAAAGGATACTAGAGGGAATTTTTGTGTGTTTGATGAACGGTGAGATGGTAAGACTTTATTTATTTATTCCATGATTATGTTATGTTTTTTAACTGTTGAATTTATGTGGCGTATTTTTGGGGATAGGTATTCCATTTTTATTTTACTTAGGAGACTTTACAACAAAGAACACAAAAAATCACATATAAACAGAAGCAGGCATTAGCGGAACATTATGAAAAATACAAGGCGTGGCTTGAATTTTTCTACGAATCTCGGCTTTTTATATGAAACACAGACCGGAAGTTCCAAAATTCACATGACTTCCACGAACGGAGCTGTTATAGTTGAAAAGATATCATTCGAGTCGATTACATAAAGGATAATTAAAAGACGATGAGGTTTTAATTTCTAGGAGATAAAATTACGATTACATCTCGTTAGGCTGGTAAGCTAACAGTTAATTATTTACGCGAGAAACCAGGGGGGTCAGGACTATTACAAATTAAAAAGCTTTTAAAGATTATTACAAATGTATATATATATATGCAAAACTGTCTGCCCAGAAATGTTTAGTTTTTCATTTTCAAAATCGGGATGATATTAAATTTTTCCGAAACTGATTCCATGTTTAACCTTTAAGGTGGATTCCCAAACATTTTGCATACTAAGCTCATATAATAATGCAATAAAAACATTTTCTGTTCTACTTTATGTTTATATATCTAAGATTTAAAACTTATTGTGTTTAGTAAAAATATTACTACTCATAAATTGAGAATTCCACGTTATTGAATCTTGAAATGCCACCCTAATCAAGAGCTTTGAATTAGAGTAACTCATTAACCACCCGACCCATTCCATAACTAAACAATTTCCTCCACAAAATCAAGCCAAACATCTTGATTCACAGCACAGCAAATAAACGCTCGCCAAGATCTCTCGAAACCATCAAGAATTCATCCACCCGCAATGCGACTTGCTCGAAAACGCAGTCCGAAAAGTCAACACAACGGAAATCTTTTAAAACTCCTTCATTGGAATTCTTGCGGAAATAGGCAACTCTCTTTCTCACTCTCGCCAAATGGAATTAATTTCTAAAACTTATTAATGAATATCCTCCTTTTCTGTTTGATCTTGGAAGAGCGGAGATCTCAAGTTAAATAGCACGCTCTTTATTTAGTTTTCGAAAGTGAAAATTTTCTCCTCAAAGTTTCATGATAAGGCTTAATGCTGTCGTTGAAAATGAGAAAAGGGCTGAGAAGATCTCAATGGTGTTCTCCGAAGTTAGGATAAAAGTTTTAACCGAGTATTTATTACTTGTTTTCATTAATCAGATACGTATTTATCTGGTTTTGTTGTGTAATTAAATATTGCGTGAAATAATTTGAAAATATGTTAGGTATATATTTCGTGTAGGTTAAAGGATTGCTTATTTTTCGAAGAGAGAATGCTCGATGATATTTATTATTCTCTAAAACTTTTGACTCAAAATAAAAGAAATTTAATCTTGAATTCTAAAGTTATTGTTGATTGAGACGATCAAAATATAGGATACATTTTTGTATTTGTTAATTATTCAAGTTTTAAGTGCCAAACATCCGGTATAGTGGTTAGGGACGCTGACTGTGGTGCCGTAGGGCCTGGGTTCGAATCCCGGATAAGGCATGGATGTTTGTGTTGTAATCCTTCATGACTTTAAAATTCCTTCTTTCCTTTGTGATGTGTGCTTCACGCTTACTTCTGTAAGTGCCCGTGAGATATTTTGTGGTGCACAGGGTTTATAAATGTTCTCTATAAAAAAAAATCCTCTAATAACATAAATCCTCCCAAAAATATTAAACTTTTCTTTTATATATTGAAAGTTTTATACCAATTATACTTGCTGAAAAATATTCTAAATTGTGCTAGGGTGCAAGATTTCATTTAAAAATTATTCCCCGTAAGTTTCTATTTTTTTCCCCTATTAAATATCCTTTAATTCATTTCAAACATTGCCAAATTTTAAAGTATAAATTGTCTTACTTTAAGCTATCATGGAGCACGTTCAGCAGATTTGATGCTATACAATTTTGTGTGGAAAGAAAAGAATAATTTAAGAAATTTAAAAAAATAATTATAGTTTGTGTGTTATGATATCAAATATTCAGCCCTAAAACGTGCCAAAAAGGAATTCTAATTTAGAAGAAATAATGAGAAGGTTTGGGGACAAAAATGGCATTATTCCAGTTATCTTAACATTTTGAATAATTTTGGCAATTTTCAGCCACAGATTATTGATCTCATAAATTACAGTTAATCAGTATGTAGAAATAAGTACTTAAAAATTAAACTTCCCATTTTATGTATTACAGAGGAAAGAAATATCACACTTTTTTGCGAAGTGGTTTAATTTTATTTAATATTGTTATTAAATAACTCGACAATAAAAAAATTGTGAAATATGTGTTGGCTTGAAATAAATAATTTTTAAATAAATTTACTTAAAAGTTAAAAGAACAGAACATCAAAAACCTCCACAAACAAAGCATACTTACAGTATCTATTGTACAAATTTTCAGGTTGTGATTGCCTTAATATTATTTACAAAAAAACAAAAACAAAAAAATCATTGATTTTTTTTTCTAAGTTCTACAATTATACAGTGCGTTCGACTCCTAATGGCATTAAAAGCCCACCGTTATTGGTATTGATTTGGAGAATGGAGTGCCAATAGCTCTAATGTAACTGCCCATCCGCCGCCAATAGCTAAACATTAATATACAATCAATAAACCCTCAATTATACACCAAATCTTTCAAAAAAAAAGTATCGAAACACTTTTCCCCTCATTGTATATTAGAGCATTGATTCGCAGCTCTCAAGGGACGGTGGAAGCGGAATGGTCATGGTCGCGAACACATGACCGGGGTTGTCGACTCGCTGGTTTGAGTCCGATGCTACTGAAGACTCGCAGTGTAAAGGGGAGGATGCACATTGCATCAGCCCAGCCTCAAAGACCTTCCATTACTGTGGTATGGAAGTTTCGAGAGGGTGTGGCCAGCTCAAGTGTCGTCCTCGTCACTTAAACGGGGTTTATAATTGTGAGGTCTGTCGCCCAAAGCTTTCGCGATACTTCCAAATGTGAAGCTAATAAAAACCAAATCGAAGCTCTCGATCAGTTTGTTATTGTTTCTTACGCCATCTGATCTCGACTGCGTCAGATCCAGACTCACGAAATTCATCATAACAAGGGGATAGATGTACGCCTGTCGTTGGCCGTAGCCTTGATCACCATACAGGTGACAGTAAGATTTAGAGTTCGGCTCCACCCCAATTTTGAGGGAGAACACTCTCTTTGGGAAGATCAGGGGCCTCCCACCTCTCTTTCCCATACACCAACCTCACGAGAAGACTTGCTTCTCGACGACTATTTGGAGTACCCCCATGCCCCAAAGGCACTATACATTTACAAACATCCATGTCTTCCCCGGGATTCAAACCCAGGCCCTACGGCACGGTAGTCAGCGTCGCTAACCACTATACCGGATGGGCGACAGCTCTCGATCTAAATGTTACAAGAGCTTCGAATGGCTGATAAATCGCAATTTAAGTATTAGATTCAACATAATTTCACGGCACGGCACAGTTTGTAATAACTTGTATAGTGTAGCCTCAAGGTAACCATTTTAAATTTAATTTTCATATTATGGCCTTGAAACATCTATATTTATTGAAATATCAATCATACTGATCCCCTTCTGAAGTTGCATTCTGACCAGTTGAGTCATTGCACTCATTATTAATTTACTTGAATTTAATCTCTGAAATAAATTGAGTTATTTAAGTCTTTTGTGAATTAAAAAGTAGAAGGAAGTTAAGTCTATTTACAGCAGTATTGTATTATTTATTTCAAATAAACTCTACTTGCTTATTCCACGCCATTACATCATACAAGGAAATGCAGATCATTTCACTTCATAGCGTTTTTACATAAATAACTTCGGAGAATATATGAACGTGTTCTCTAGCTCAAGAGATAAATAGAACGTGGTAAAAAAATCAAAAAAAAGTTCAGTGCGTTTTCCCCTATACATCCGAAAAAGTAAAATAAATGAGAAAAAAAAAATAGCTTTAGGACTACCAACAAAAATGGCAGCATTACAATTGTCCAGAAAATCTATATAATTTTATGTTGAAGTAAAATGAAAACAAATTTTTAAAAAAGTGAAAAGAATGCGAAATAGACATCATTAAATTGTTTAGCCCATTTTGTTCTCAAAACATACTTAAGTACGGCCGTATTAAATAAATAAATAAATGGTTTTAGAATCGACAGATAGGAATGGAAACCTTACTATTAGTCTTAACTCTGTGTAATTTGGCTTCGTATTTGTAATCTGATTATATAGATTTCAATCCATAAATAAACTATTTCATCAATCGTTATGTTAAAAATATTTAATTTTTTTATGAATGTTTTAATAGAATATCTAACAAGATTCTTAAGGTAAGTTTTAAGCATTTTTACACTTAAGCAGAACACTTACATGAATTTTATGAGGTTTATTAACCTAACTAACTTAACTCTTAATAAAGGTTTACTAACCTTTTTTTACCCAAGAGCTGCCTTTAATAAACATAAAACATTCTGAATTAAATTAAGAACATATTTTCAGGCAGAAAAATGTCCCATATTCTATTAAACTTCGCAATGTTATTCAGTGGCGTAACGGAGAACATTTGGGTTTCCTGCAAAGTCCGGTTTTGGGCCCCCAAGTTGGATTTTACAAAGAGTAGGTACTTGGCGGCAGTCAGGCTTCGGGCCACGAGAACCCTGTCTCCTACGCGATGCGGGAGTGTACGTTACGCCACTGATGTTATTATATTCATATATCTATGTATAAAATTATTTTTTTATTTGAAAACCTTTTATTAATAGTCGGTTCGGTGACTTAAAGGCAGTGCGCCCGTTTTGTAAGCTCAACGTTGGCTGGGGTCAATACATTTTCTAGAAGCGAAATTCGTAGACACGCTTGATATATGATTAAGTGGCATGTAAAAGTTCCCTTGAGTATCAATTTGCCCCTCTGGTACTCTTGGTAAAATTAAATCACTGCAGTGTTTAGCATCCGTCGAGAACTTGATTTAAAATTAATTCAAGCTTTCAAATTGGTTAGTGAGAGCCGCCACTATAAAATCGCTTTCGTACATTTGGGGACTTGTTGTGTCTGTAAAGGCTTAATAGCCAATATGCAGTCCATTAAAAAACATTTTATAAATATGCAATTTTTTTCTTTTAAAATGAAAAATGAAAGTTCGCTTAGCGTAACTGTATTGAAGACGATTTATCAAACACATTTTACGCGTGACAGAATGGATGAATTCAGTTATAAAAGAGCAAAACATTATAAAATATGCAGTTCTCTGTAAGGTAGGTGGTCGCGGTAGTGTACTGGTCGCGACCTGCGTTGTTGAATCGCAATTGCGAGTCCTTATGCCGCTTAAGATCCGTCGAGTAGAAGGAATGATGCACGTTAAATCTCAAAGTACACACGTTATCGGGGTGTGGTAGTGGGGGAATGTGGTAGTAGAGAATGGGACACCAGCTCGGGTATAGTCCTCATCACTTGGCCGTGATTAAAAAATATGAGCATTGCTTTAGAGTATGATGTTAATACATACACACACTAACTCATTCACTCTATAGGGTAATGATGTTAGAGGAAAAAATTATTGTTGGAACATTTTCCTATATTTAAAAAAATATTCCATTTTTGGGTCTTATTCTTTAACAGTATTCGAAGATAATCTTAAACAGTTAAGAAGGTTTGAAAAGCCGGACACTCCCTCCAATACTCAAGAAATTATTCTTTTACAATTAAATTATTGATTTCTCTCGGATTGAGAAATCAATTGTGACTTGGTGTAAATAGAATAATAGAAAGCAAATGCGAATTGTAACTAAGAACCAGCAGGATTATAAATTTTCCTTAAATGTTTAAATTTAGCGTGTATTTTAAATTCCAAGAATAGCTCAAATTTAAACATTCAGTGTATTTTAAGTTCCAAGAATAGTTGACGACATTTTCATTAGGAGAGGTTGGTGTAATTAGTTTATCCTGCCCTCATATAAATCTTTTAAAAATTTAAATAAATTTGCATTTCAAAAATTGCAAGCTGGAAACTCGTGCATCGAAATTTAATTTTCCATTTTATTCACCGATAATTCTTATGTGATGTTTAGCATTATTTTAAATAACTTACATCTTCCTCCATTCTTAGAAAACTAAACTCGCTTAACACGGAGTAGCAACTAAGACATTTTTTTTTACATAAGTAAATGTGTTCACAAACTCTCAATTTGAGAGTATAAAAAAGCTATTTGTAATTTAAAGTAATCAATATAATTACTTTAACAGCTTAAAAAAGGAAAGATCTGCAAACTGCAACTGAATAAATCATAAAGCTAGGAAATATTTAAAATCATGCGCCAAGTCACAATGATGTTGGTTATTAAGGTAGATCATGATTATATAAAGGGAAAAAATTGTTATTAATTGAAACCTTCTTTTGTGGAAAAGATGCTGCATGGTATAGAGATAAGGAGAAAAGAAATTATATGAAAATAAATTCAAAATTTAATTTTGCTACAAAAAAGTTGAATTTTCAAAAAAAAAATTTAATTTTGGTTAGATGACTTTATACTCAGAATAATTATTCTACTATATAAATAAATAAATATGATTATTACTGATAAGTAATTATCATATTTATTTATTTATGGAGAGAACTGGGAGTTTTATTATGGGGAGAGAACTGGGGCTGCATTTCATAACCCGGTTCTCTCCCCACACCATCCAATCAATCAATTCCAAGCTTTTTTCAGTCTTTCCCTCTATTTTACTGTGATTTCGAAGGAAGGTCTTTTTTTAAAAAATATGTCATGCTTAAAAAGTACCTCTCGCGAAGCAATAAATGTTAAAAAGTACTAAAATACCTTTTTTTAAACAAAAATTACTCTGGCTTTTTATCATAAAAAAATCTCAAATATCAAACATCATTCACCTTGTAGCAATACTTAACATAAAAATTAATTTATAACTTCATTTTACCCTTCATCTGTTTCACAGGGAACATCGTTTTTTCCTAGGTAGGTTTCGAAGTTCTGGAGTGGAAAAAAAGTCCCATGCTCCCTATTAGTTATTTTTCTTCAAAAGTAGCGCGTGTCGTAACTTGAACATATCCTTTCGACTGCGTTTATATAAGACTATCATAATATATCGAACTTTAAAATACAGTACTTCACATATGTGCATAAACAACTTCAAAAAATTAACAAGTGTTTATTGACATATGTAGAATCAATAGGTCTGAATATAATTGCACTAAATAAACCAATCAATACAACAGCGAGCCTCGCAAATTGTAACATTAAAAGACTGCCTATTTTATCGGGTGGGTATATCCCATGGAATATATTCCATATTAAAAAGTTTTGCTTGCTACAAGTTAATATTATTATTCCAATTACAACGAAGCAAGACGTCAACTTTTGAAACTCTTAGCCTCACCTGGTTAATAAAAGTAGCGAAAACCGTCTATCATTATATAGATAAGATACTTAATAAAGCAATTGCCGTTTAAAATATGGTCTTCAGCACGCTGGCATCTGTCCAAAGGCATGCAATATAATTAGGCTTGGCTCTTTATTACCCTGATGTAGGACTCTTAACTTAATAATTTTCCACGCCAACCGCCCTCTGCGCCAATATTCTCCGCTCGAGTGCGCGTTAAATTTAAGATTTCATTCTTTATGAATGAGGTGCAGGGATGATAGGGACTCTAATAACTCCCGCCGACAGCATTAAAGTAATTGCACTTCATTAGGCGCGTGTTTTGAGTTGCTGATTTGACTTTTAGGGAAAGTTTAGGGAAACACAGTTGACCGGTGGTCGGCGGAATGTGCGTTTGGATGGATGAATATTGAACAGGGATGTAAATTTCGGTATTGGGTAATTGGTGTATGTACAAGCGCGTATGTTTCTTTTAAATGTTCATTTACGTTTATTTTGAGATTATTTCGTGGATTGAAGAAAAGTGGGAGTATATATATATATATAATTTACTTAAATCTCAACTTCACGTTGATACTAATTTGATTTAATGTTCAGGCTGTGTTCTCTTAACATTGAAAGGTGGGAACCCAGACTTAGAAATCATTTCACATTAAAAAAAGGTCAAATTATTGTGTTTTAATTATACGTATACCCTTATTATTATATACTGAACTCAATGGCTCAAAAGCCCATGAGGGCCAAGGCTTACTGTGCCTATCTCAGTTTACGTGACCTTAGGCGCTGGGGTGCATGTGCAGACGTTTCGGTCAAGTGGTTGATACTCATTTATTGACCCACTGAAGGGATGAAAGGCTGAGTTGACCTTGCCCAGTCCGGGATTTGAACCCTCGGACCTGTGGCGTGGGAGTGCGATGCACTACCATTCAGCCACTGCGCTTATTGTTACATAGTGTCCTTAAAACTAAAACTATTTTATAAAGAAATAATTTTAAATGTATATTTAAAGTTAAAACTCTCTACAGTTACAATATAACATTTCAAGCTGAGTATCTTTTATATGAAAAAAAGTAATTAAATTCTAACAGAAATAATTATGTATGTGTATGTGGTTAAATATGCTGTGCTTTCTGTACGGTAAAGAAGAATAGGATGTGATATCTGAGCTGGAGAGAATCCAGATTTCCCCATCACGCTGTTGTAAACATCGATAGATTTAATGTACATCAGTCTCTCTATTCGAGGGGTCTTACCCACTACAACAACGCCAGCCACGAGTTCGCGATTAGAACGATTCTGCTACCACTGCTACGGCTTTGAAACAAACATAAATGTACGGAAGATATTGATTTTCATGGAAACTAGTGATAATTGATAGATATCATGGATTATTCTTTGCAAGAACATATATATTAAGCTATTCTAACTAAATTTTAAGTCAATTTAACCCATTATAAAGTCCTTAATTTTATACTCTCTCTGTATATTTACTTAAATAAATTAATTGCATGATGTTTATATAATATTAAACCTAAGTATAAATGTGAACACACACTCACACTTCACAAGAAAAGGAATTTAAACTTAGAACAGTGGCGCACACAAGGGGGCTGTTCAGGGGGTCCGGACAGCCCCCAAAGCCCTTGAGTTTTTTTCGATTGATGATAATCCTATATATATGTGTAACGTAAAATTTAATAAAGTACTTGTAATTAACAATTTATTTTATTAATTAATGATAATTATTAATTCAATAATTTTTTTTACTGTTTTTTGTTGACAAAATCAGAAGAATCAATTGGTATTGTTTTGAGGTATGATACGAGTTGGGGATTTTCGATCGTGTACCCTCCCCCCCCCCTCGAAAACGTTTTGTGTGCGCTACTGACTTAGAATAATATTTTTAAGCATAGAATAACGTATTTTCTTTTTCTTTTTAGACTTCTGAATGCGAATAAGATATCTTGTTTGAGAAAAGATACTTTTGGAGATCTTCATAATCTCAATCTCCTGTGAGTACAAAAGTTTATCTTTGTGAATGTTTATATATATATTTAAATTTTGAAATCTTTTTATCTTAATTAAAAACGCGATTTGATTTCTCTTACAGATCGTTGTATGATAACAACATTCAGACGTTGGTGAATGGCACTTTTAGTTCTTTGCACAACATTCAGACTCTGTAAGTACCTTTAAAAACTTATTTATTTTTTCTCAAATACTGTAAAGTCATATCTTTATTCAACGTTTAAGGAACACTTGTAGGATGAATAACTGACAAATATCTCTGAAATATTGCGAACGTCAATGATTCCTCCATTCTTTTGTAGTCCAATTGTAATTGTCATGCCTTTTTAACTGGGTGAAACAAATCACGAAAACAAAAGTAATTCTTAAAGGAGTTTCTAAAAAAATAACCAAAAACTAATGATAAGCTTAGACAAAAGTTCGATGATTTTGAGAGGAAAAGGAAAGCTTTTAACTATTTTGTGATTTTTCTACAAATATTTATCACTTATTAGCTATTTTTAAAAGAAATTGTCCAGTTTGTATATTATTATTACATTATATTAATTTAACAGTATGAATTTTTCCACCTGAAATTCAAAAATGTCTAACGCACTTTGGCACAGAAATCGGCGCTTTAATAAATGGTCACCTCTTAGATGTTTCTAATCACTTATTGCTTTTAATATTGGACGAGATAAATATGAAATTATTGTGGACCGTTTAACATAATTTCAAAAAACATTTAATTTTAATAATCTTTTTGAAATTTTCTGTGTATGTTCCGTATAAACTATAATAGAAGGGTATTTTTTTGTAGATCTTTTCAATATACTGCTAACTGATACTGTAATAATAACTCCTACAATCTAAAGGGAAACTTGTAAAGGAGCAGCTATTTTGTGTGTGTCAGTTTTCCTGTAAAAAATATTTAATGAATCGGTGACAAGATTTGCTAGAGAATATTATTTGATTGACTTCCAGC
>BMAO01032743.1:0-20399 GCA_019973975.1 Trichonephila clavata
ACTTTTATCAAGTCTTCTTCTCGGATTAGTTAACATCTAACAAAAGAAACACAAAAACATAATCAAAATATATATAAATGCTTGTTTAATTTTAAAAAAAAATCAAGCAAGAATTTTTTTAAAAAATTTCTATTATAAAATTTTAAAATTATAATGCATGATTTACTTAAGTCACAATTTAATTAATTGATCTTAAAAAGAAAAGAAATAATGATACCTATCAATTATGAGCAAAAAAATTTAAATTTTACATTATGAACTTTAATTTAAAAAAACAAAACAAAGATATCAAAGACATTTTTACACAATATGAAGTTCTTAAGAATAGTCAGATCGAGGCCCAGGAAATTCATCATGGCATCAGGCTAGATTGTACGCTTGTCGTTAGCCATAGCTTTGAGCACCATGCAGACGACAGTACGATTTGGCTCATTTCCACCCCAATTTTGAGGGAGGACACCCTGGGAGTGGTCAGGGCCTCCCATCTCTCTTCCCCTTCCACCAACCTCAAGAGAAGGCTTGCGGCTCGACGGATATTTAGAGTACCCCGATGCCACGAAGGCACTATACATTTAAAAACATCCATGGATTCTCCGAGATTCAAACCCAGGTCCTATGGCACAGCAGTCAGTGTCCCTAACCACTATACCGGATGGGCAACATCCACTTCTAAGTAAAACTATTAAGGATTTATTTGTTAATTTAGTTTAGTCCTTTTGAAGCTTCAAAGAATGATCACCAATATAATAAAACAACAAACAAGTAATATCTTTTACACACAGTAGATTAAAAAAATTCAATATCTAGTCACCTTTCATGGGGACACCATTCATGAACCATTCAACTTCAGGGGCAGGGATGCCACCTGCAACGCATTCAAAAGTTACTGTTTCATCTTCAGCACCGTTTGTATTGTTGGGAGCATTGATCCAATAAGGTGCAGCTGGAAATAAAAGAAATGAAATCAAAATGTAACAAAAAAAAACTGAATTTTATTTCTATGAAATATTAAAATTTACTTCAAAAATAGGATATTAAATAATCATTTTGTCATCAGAAAAAGAACTATATGCACAGTGTGATGAATATATTTGTCAAAATAGAAAATCACACTAATATACCATTTTTGTTTACTTTACAAATGTTTCAAGACTTGTATATATTTAAATTAATTTATCTTTTTATAGACTATGTATTAGGATTTTTTTAAAAAAGCTATTTTTTTATACCTAAATGTAACAGATATCTTAAAAAATCTCATACAAAAAAAATGAGACAAGCTAACCTTGAACTGTTACAGCCATGGATTGTGACTTAGGAGTGCCAACCCCATTGCTTGCTGTACATACATAGGTACCCTCATCTTGGAAATCTGTTTTACGGATTTTTAGGGTTTTCCCATAGTTTGTATACGTGACCCGACTGTTTTGCAAACTGCCCCCTTTCTTGCTCCACACAATTTGGGGAAGAGGGCTGTAATAGAATTACATTTAATCACTGAAGAGATTGAATGAAATTGTTTCTAAGGTACAGAAACGCTAAAAAGTCAAAATGATACTGAGGTTAAGAATTTTTAAAAACAATATTATGTATTTATTTTTTCACATGATTTCAATGAAATACGTATCTCTGTTTAATCTGATAACTATAAAATTGAAAAATATCAAAATTTATGTTACAGCAAACATCTATAAGTAGTTAAAAAACACATTCTCTTAATCATGCACTTCAGAAAGAACCAATCAACATTTGATGGCACATGAATAAATGACAAATATCTCATTGTTTAAAATTATATATGATACGCTTTAGTGGAACATTAAATGCCACTTTTCATAATATATTATTTTTATACTACAGAAAAACTTCCATTTGAGATGTATAATTTTACAATAAGCCTAATTATGATACAATTTCAAGTTCCCATTTATTTATTCAAAAACTACAATTTATAAAGAGTTAAACATGAAAAAAGAAACAAAATACTTACGTTCCACCAAATATGCAGCTGAGTTCCAGTTTCTGATCTCTTAAAGCAACAATGTTAGGAGGTGAAACATATAATTTAGTGGGGGGAACTTCATTTTTAGCTGAATCTAAAATGAAATACAGAAAAAACTGTATAATGAATTTTCCTCTTCACATAAAAAAATTACTAAAGTAACAAATACTCTAAGAAAACTTACTGTCAGAAGCCACCACTTTGAGCATTATCTTATTACCCAATTTGTACTCATTGCGGAACATGGACGTTGCACTGCAAGCATATTGAGCATCCTCCGAAGCATCGTACATTGTCACATTAGTAAAATGAAGACCTCCTTCTGGATCTACAGTTATGCGAGAGCTGTGAAGATAAATAGCAATTATAGATGACAGTTCAATAGTAACTATTCTTATTTATAGGCCTACAAGCTTATCTTATACTAAAGATAAGCTTGTAATAAGCTCCTAAAATAAAATTGCAGCAAATGTTACATTTTTGTGTGTTTTTTTAAAAATCTGTTTTAATCTAATCATGTAACTCAAGGCTAAATGTCTTATCCATAAGAAAAGTAGTTCATAATTTATGTTATAAGAATATTATTACCTATCATTTAATTTCCAGAAAAAAGAAACGTTAGTAAGCTAAATATGATTCTGCCAAAATAATAAATTTCTTTCAACTCATTTCATATTGAGAAAATGCTTCAAGAATTACTCATATAGTACCTGAATCTAAACAAGAACCATTTTGAAACTACCACTATCGCTCATATTTCTTACTAATTTATATATCAATTGTATAAAAATTATAATTACCCTAACTAGAAAAAGGAACAATAGCTAAATGCTGTACAATCAAATATTTTAATATTTTTTTTAAAAAGACTAAGTGGGATACCTTCTGTCTGCTTAGTGGTAGACCAACACCCATTGTAAAAATTAATATTCTGTTGTAAAAATGTAATTGCTTTTATTAATTATACCTTATGTACAAATAAATTTATTACAGCATCATAAAAAACTTTTCATATATATCTAGAGAAAAATCATTCACTTTGTTACCTATTTATACTGTGCAAAGCTCCAGTATTGGACTGGATGATCCAGAATATAGTAGGCTTTGGATACCCAACAGGAGGTTTGCAGCTCAAAGAGAGAGGTTCTCCCTCCATCACAAATACTTCTTTCGGTTCTTCATCCGGGAAAGAATTCAGCTCTAAGGGAAGGAGAAAATATGTTTTATAGCTATATATATATTAGTGGAGCACACAATATGTGAATTTTACTTAGAGGTGGTCTCAAATGGCTTTAAAGCTGTATTTATTTTGTGTTAAAGAGCCCGAACTAAACTCAGAAATTTTTTAGGATATATGTTCCCAATTTTCAAGGTATTCAATTTTCATCTGTATCCATCCAGTATCTAGTATCTTTTAAATGTGGAAACATTCCATAAATATACAATGCTTCCCTTTTACATGTCAAGTGACCATTTAACTACAGTTTTGGAAATGAAATATAGAATACATTTTATGCAGGAATGAATGGATTGATTCCAAAAGAAATGAGAAATATAGAAGAATATGCTGCCTTCAAAGGATGGAGAAGTTAAAATATAAAATTAATGTTAAAGCGTTTTTCTGTAGGAAGTACTCCACATTCAGATTTTATTCTTTAACATTACACAAAGACAGCCATAGAATCTAAGACAATCTGATAACCGCAATCTTGCTTGACTGTATAGAAGTTTTCTTTAATTTGATTTGAACAAATAAAGACAGCTGTCATTTCTAAATTTCTCCAGGAAACCAATCGTAATTTTAATTATCTCAATTGATCTAAACTGAAATTTGTAACCAATGGAGTCACACAAGGAAGAAAGCATTTCATACGCTATACGAGTGATTAGTTACACTCGACAATTTATAAAAAAAATTGCTTTGCTTTCTATTTAATGTTATAAAAAAAAACGTAAAAAAAAAAAAGAAAGAAAGAAAAAGAATGTGTTTCTTTTTAACTGTAATAATAAACCATGAAAATTTTCTAGCTTTCGGATATGGCTGAAGCAATACACAGCTCCTTGTTATCTATCCACATTGAAGGTTAAACCAATTTATTTCATACTTTGTAACAAAACAAGGACTTAAGCGAACCTGATTTCCTGAGATGCACAGCATTTGAAACGGACGTCCCGTGGCTGTTTTCGGCAAAACATTGGTAGATGCCCTCATCGGTGTCAAAAGGAGTAGTTACTTCCAGAGTTCCTTTATTAGGCTGTTGATTGACACGACCTGTCTCCACAGAAAAGTCAAATGGCTCTCCATTTTTAGTCCAACGGTATCTAAAATAATTGAATAAAAGTCATATATTATCCATCATTTCACTATGGTCGGGTTTGTGGTGGTATCTTCATAAGTTAGTAACAGCCGGACAAAAGTGATCACTTTTGTCTGGTGGTTATGTTACGCGACTACGGACCCTTGCATCGCGGGTTCTGTCCTCGGATGTAACCTCCACAGGTTTATCACTTTGAAGAAATTACATAAACTCTTCAAATGACAGAATATAACTCGCCCATTGATCATTTATTAAACGCTCACAACACAAACTTGAAGATCAATTCAGTAGTAACAATTATTTTTTCGCACACAATAATCCCTGATTGAATAAAATCAAGAATTTGAGACCCTTCCACTACAAATCGTGTCGCGGTAGTCGAGTGATCATAGTCGCGACTTCTAGCAGGCGTTGATTCTGTTGAGTCGTGAGCTTAGTGCCACTGAAAATCCGCCAAAAGGGGCTGATGCACATTAAACCCGCCGAAGCTTAAATTCTTCTTCACTTGATCATAGTGCAAAATTATGAGGAACATCGCCAAGTCTTCGTGTTGCTCCTTAATGTGACGTAAGTTAAAATTAAATCCATGCGAACCAATCACGGCATCAAGTTACTGCCATCCTAGGGATATGCGGCGGTCTCCGTCATAGGACCCATTTTCTATTAGGGAACTAATGACGTCTCAACGGTCATGGAGTTTCGCGTGAAAAAGTATCTAAACCGGACACTACGACCCGGAGATGACAACCGACACTACGTTCTAAGGCAAGTCAACTTTTGACCTCCCTTTATCCAGCTGACAGAGGTGACCGGTGTATAACCCACGCTAATCTCCAGCTACAAAGTCAGGCGCGTGAAGGTGACTGGCCAATAGACGAATAGTATAATCCCCGCAACGTCCAAACAGAAGCGATTCTGCATTACATGAGGCTTGGAAGGGAGAGGCGTACTTCACTTTTAAATAGACACCAAAAGGTGAAACCAAGACCCTCGATACGCCAAGGAGCTTCACAGACGCTAGAGAGACACTTCTACATGCCTCGACACTATCTGACGCCCCAGCACACTCCACAGTCTCTCTCACCAATGGATTTCCAGATTCACTCGGAACCTCTTACCTTATGTGACCTATCAAACCTCACATCTACGAGCATCCCAATGTTGTCCCAACGCAGCCTTTAACAGGTGTGATCTGGCCTTAACAGCGAACTCGACCGCGATGCGCCATAGCAATAGTGACCTGCTTCGCAGCAGACAATTCTATAAGTAAAGAAATGGAGGCTACCATTCATACAATACATTCTTCCCCTACAAACTGACAAAAGACCATGGCCGCGGCAGAGCAGTGGCTATGATCACAAGCTAGTGGCCGGAGTGTCGCGGGTTCGAGTCCAGGTGCCCCTGAAAACCTGCTGAGTAGAAAGACTGATGCACGCGAAACTACAGAGGCTCAATGTCCACTGGTTGGCCCTGAGTTAGAAAAGGGGATGCCTGCTCAGATGTTCAATGCAGTTGAAGACATGTAAGCTAGAATACTTCTTCCCTGCCCCCTTCTTTTTTTTTATTATTATTTTTTTTTAAAAAACCCAAATATTTAACGATGGTTAAGACGGGGAGAAAAATAAAAAATCAAGATAAGTGTGAATAATGAGCAAAAGAGTAAGAAAAAAAATCTGCTAAGCGGCCAAAGTTGACCCTAATTAACGATCTGGTTAAGAAAAGGGTAATAAACCTACTCTGGTTCTGGGTTGC
This sequence comes from Trichonephila clavata, assembly GCA_019973975.1. Classification (NCBI taxonomy): domain Eukaryota; kingdom Metazoa; phylum Arthropoda; class Arachnida; order Araneae; family Nephilidae; genus Trichonephila; species Trichonephila clavata. The sequence goes on from BMAO01032743.1 coordinate 6,073, forward strand.
CTCTCGCTTCACATTCCAAGATGAAGGGCTTGTCCTGCTCCTCTTGAGTGGGAGAGACTTGGAAGAGCTGTTCGTGCGGCGGCTGCTTTGTCATTGTGGGTGGATAAGGGATAGTAGTGACAGCGTTGCACAGGCACGTCAGAAACACCACACAAACCAACACGGAGATCTTTACGTTCCTCATGACCGACAGCTACAAGGATCTGGAAAACAAAAGACACATCTCATTAGAATACTGCCTTGGTAACAAAGCAATGCACGCATAAAACAGTTCAGAATTCAAAAATGAAATTCGATGATCCAAATAAGTAACATCATGCTTGAACTACAAAACAATTCCTTATTTTCAATTACCAAGGAATGAGGCTTAAGAGGTTCTTCTCATAGGTTCCCTATGCCTAGCCACGTTAACACTTGCACCGGTATTTCAACCTCTAAATTTTCACAATTAAGAATTATTATACTTGATGTGTGCAATAATCCTCAAGTTTGATTTTTGTGAAATACTGAGATTTGAACCTGTAAATACGTTCAGTAGCGTACACAGACCTCTCCAGTGGGAGGGGGGGGGGCGGCATTAAAAAAAACACGTAGACGATAGAATCGAGGGTATGGTAAAAATTGGAACTTGTTGGTTTACGGGGAGGGGATGAGCCCCTAAACTCCGCCCTTGTGCAAGCCACTGAATACAATGATCGCGACTATATCACTACCTACATAGAATTTTTCAACAAAACAGCTTGAAGATGGAATAAAATAAATATATTCCTTTTTTTTGCTATGTTAATCCATAACAACTTTTACCAACAGAAACAACAATGTATTTCAATACAGTACAAGAATAAGGAATTCACGAATAATGCAACTAAATATCTAAGAACCAGTGGCGTTCACAAGGGTGGGATTGGGGAGTTCAAAATCCCCCAATACATAAAGAATTTAATTTTTAGCATAAAGATAACGTCCCAGCGCTTTCGTCCACGTATATTTAAAAATATAAGCCCCTACCATGAAAATAGATCGCCATTGTTAAGACTCTTATTAATTCAAAACAAAAAAGAATGGAGAAACAAAGTTTTAGGGATAATTATTAAACTATGTCTTCCAAGGTATTTTAAAGCAATATATAAAAAGGCAACAAATTCACTGATATAGGGAGGGGGGGAAAAAGACTTACGTCGGCTTTCGCCTTTGATCACATGTTCGAGCCATACAATCGAACGCCGCATTCCATCGCCTTTTAAACGGCCATCATCCGCCCACACATCCTTAATGAAAACACTTTTTTTTATTGCCCATCTTTGGGAAACAAAAGACGACGAACGGAAGCGTTAGCCGGAAGCGGCTGACATATGACGAATCGCCGCACACCTTACAATGCACCCAACGGCGATATTTACCCAACCTTTTCCAACACGCAAAAAAAAAAAAAAGAAAGTATCCGTTTTTCGCTTTCTGGTTATGGCAAGGAGAGTTAAATTAATCATATAACACTGTGTCAAAAGTTTTATTTTTCGGTACAAAAAATGCATTGGGTTAGTCGAACAATTTTTTTAATGTTTTCCAAGCACGAGCATGCTTTCCAATACTATGTTATAAAATATTTTTTTAAAAAAATAAAAAAATGCTTAATAAATTGCGATTACTAAATATCTTTTAAAAACAATTTTATATACATATGAATTTTACTTTTTATAAGAACATATGTTCCCCATTCATTCCGAACGTTTTCAAGAAAAATAAAAACAATGAACCTATTAAGGCAGGCAATGGCGTAACGAAAAATACTTGGGCCCCCTGCAAAGTCAGGTTTCGGGCCACAAGCCGTACTTGGCATCAGTCAGGATTTGGGTTCTCTAGTATCCCCCACCCCGCGATGCGGGGTATACGTTACGCCACTGAAGGCAGGAGTAGGCAATTGTTTTGGCTCGAGGACATTCATTCCGCTTCCATATTTATTAGTTAACATTGCATCTCAGAAAAAGTATATGAATTGTGCCAAAAAATAAATATTTATAAGTTAAATAAAATAATGGTAGTTTTATTCAATTTATTTCCCGGGCATATCATCTGTAGCTGTAAGCGCATTTCATTTTAGAATCGTTAATGAGAAAAATCTACACTATCACACTTTTCTACATTTTTTTTTTTTTAAATCAGGAGTGAGATTACTCGTGGAATTCTCATTACAGCCTGCAAATTAATCAGCTGCACTGCAGCCAACCCAATGGGCTCAATTCATGACGGTCACATGATAAAGATAAACAAGTGTTCTTCGTTGAATTCAAAAAAGACATTTTACTGATAATACTTGTTGTTCTATTTGTAAAACTTAAATAAAATTTCAAACTTCATATAGTTGGGTAAAGAAATTCAAATGTTACAAAAAAAATGTCTTCAAAAGGATTTTGAAACTAAAAAAAGTCTTATCCTATGCATATATTTTTAAAATAAAATGCATTTTGTATATACCTATCTGCGTTATTGTTGACAAATATGTAATTTTTAAGAGAAAGTTTCTGTAAAGAGCATAAGTTAGCAACAATGAAGAGCATGAATTGAACTGATTGGCTAGAAACACGTGGTTGTCATTATCGTGTGACTATGATGTCACACGAATTTGGTCCATTGTATTTATGTTTATTCTAGATGATCTTCAAGCAAGAAAAACTTTGTTCACAAAGATATGACAGAAATTTATATGAAAATTTTCTCGATATTGTTTTTCTGACTGCCTTAACAGGCCACAAAAAAAAAAAAAAAAAAAAAAAAAAAAAAAAAAAAAATTGTGTTTATAGTTATTTGCCACCCCTATACTACGGGATACAGGATCATGGATCCCTTTAAAGTTAGCTGAAAAAAATAACACAAGATGTCATCAGTTTTCATGATAAAATATCACTTCATGAACTGCAATTTAAAGATGAACTTTTGTTCCGGTTTTGATCTGTCGCCTTAAATACCACATGTCACAATTAAACTTTCCCCTAAAGATAAACAATCCTACACTAATATTTATTACACAAAAAATTCCCTTGGAATTTTCTTATACATTAAATGCAATAATGCGTTATTATTCATGAAATTTTTAAACAAGTGTTATCGGGTGAACATCTTATTAAAGAATTTTAAAAAAAAGAAGCTCGAAACGGATTTGAAAGATTGTTCCCAATTTCAGCCACAAAAAATAAGAGCTTTAACTGTTAATAAACACATATTCCCGGATGGATGAATAAGGCTCTTTGTTCAAAATCTAGAAGTGTTACACAAACTCGACCACATCCACTCACTGTGATACTTCATTCGATAGTACTCTATTGAATTCCCTTCTTCATTACCACATTCAAAGCGGTTATTAGTTTAAGTATTGTCAGAAAATACTGCTTAATTGCCCGGTATGACATACTATTTAGTATTTATTCGCCACTACAGTATGACGTTTAAAAAAATTCATCAATTACATTTCCCCCCCAAGTAAACAAAAAAGCTTCGCTACGTAATAGTAGAATGGTATGAAAGTAGTAACACAAATAAAAGTTCATTTGAAAGAATAATTCGTGGAAATAGTGGTAAGTTAAAATTACCCAAGCAGCATTGGCAACGCGCGCGCGCGAATCTCCTTGTTCTAAACCACAATCGACAGTTCTTATCTCACTCTAAAAATCACATTTCTAAAGAATTAATTGTTTTTTTTTTTTTACAAAAAAAAAAAGGGACAGTAAAATGTTATTTCACAACGACTTAAAAGTCACACTAAGTCGCGGTAAAATATTTCACCACAACAGAGACGTAGTTTCTCTGCTCGATGATAGATGGCACGGTAGTACATTTTCTTCCAACCGGCTCAACTGCAAAATAAACCATGCACATAACTTTTAATTAAGTCACACAATCTTGTCCAGAATATTTTTATGGTAGCGTCATACGTTTGTGTGTTGTGTATCACAGAGAAAGAGAATGGGAAACTATATCATAATGTAAGACTAACAATGTTGCATTCAGAAAAATAAATAAGTTTATAAAAATAAACAATTGTGATTTTCCTCTCTCAAATGAGAGAGGCTTAAAATTTTTTCAAACGTTATCATTACTGTGGGGTATTAGGTTTTACAAATCAGTGGCCCTCAAACTTTTTCGATTGCACACCCTAAAAAACGAAAATATTAAAAGAAGTATTCCATATAATAATCAGCCTACTTTTTGGCGCACCCCAAGTATCACTGCGAACTGCCGCCGGAGGTACGCGTACCCTGTTTTGAAGATCACTGAAGCTTTAACACGTGCTTCACTCTTCTTGATCAATATATCAAACATATTTATTCATATAGAGCGGTTTACCTGACCAAACCCTAATGCTAAGTGCATAAACTGCATGGAGGCTTCATTTATTTTCAAATGAAGCCTAGACGCCAAAAGCGTACACATAGGTGGGATTTGGGGTTTCAAACCCTCCCATACATTAACAGAATTTAAATTTTCAACATAGAGCTTAAGTCTCGGTGCTTAATTCCTCCCATGAAAGTAGTTCGTGTACGCCACTGCTAGACGCAGTTTCTCGAAAGATGCAATACTATCTTCAAGCAGGTTTGCTCATGACCTTTTCCCCAGTAAATTTTACTGTTATAGTATTAACAACTAAAGAATTTGCACTTATCGTTGGATTAACATTCATTGACACTTTGTGATATTCTAAGGTAATATTTCTCTATCCCTTTCTCACATATCTAATACAGTTTGATTTTAAAAGTAATGCCTATTAACCCTTAAAACACACTTATTATTTAACCCCTCCCCCTAATTTATTTATTTAAGAAAACACATTTTAGAACCTTGTTTCGGCAAATATAAAATATCAATCAAACTTTTTATTTTAATTTTGGATTTTGATTCCCATTGCAAATAGGAACCGGCATTGTAATCTTGCACGTATACAGCGATGTTTACTATTTTTTTTCTTTCTTTTTTGTATAGCTCTTTCGGGAAGAAAAAAAAAACGTATTTTTCTCAGAAAAAATACTTATACTTTTTCAACAGAAATAATAATAATATTATTATAAAAAATTATTCCAAATTTTCTTTTGTCGCATATATTTTGGAACCAAGCACACATAGCCCAACATTGCTATTGCGACTTTTTTTTTTTTCATTTCCCCTTTGCTATCCTTTTTAATTTAACATACAGCGCAACATCTCGTGGGGGATTCTCTTTTTGGTAATTTGATGGAACAATACTAGGAAAATGAGGTTCCGTTAGTCCTAGAATTCCAGAAGATTTTGGTCTACCGTTTTTTTTATATTTATCACTATGGTAATTTGTTCAGAAGCAATTTTTACTAATTTGCTTCTGAGATGTGTAAATTTTTTTTCTCTACAATTTTTTTTTTGTGCAAACATATTTATTCCAAATGCTGATGTCAATCACACGAAAGAATGCTTTTTGATAATATTTATATAAATTTACTATAAATTTATCTAAATTTACGAAATTACGACGACGGTTTACAGTCAGTTTCAAGAGTGCAAACGGAAATCGCTTATATTCGAGTGTGAAAATCACAGAAGCAAAAAATACGACTCCGCACGAATTAACTCGTGTACGTACAGTTTTGCCAGTTTAACGCGATCGAATTAACTCGATCGCACACGTTAAAGGCTAAAAGGGGGAAAAAATTAAAGCACGTCTAACCTTGCTTAATTAAAAGATCGGCTAAAGACCTAATTTAGCGTACACGAGCTTTCCCAACTACAAAAACTCGTAATTTCCTGAAACAATAATCTAAACTTGAAATAGAAGGAAACCACCAAAGGGTGGGTGCTTTTAATAAGGTGACGACCATCCCATTAAGAAGGAAGACATCGGTTTCCGTTTGGGTGTTAATGAATGACATCATCCCCGAAAGCATTTAATTACGCGGAAACAATACTCATTAAGCATTAATGAATGACGTCTACAGCGAGACAGACTTCCTCCACTCAATATAGTTGACTGCTATGTCCCGATTCAAGGAGAGGCTGGATACTCTCTTTTTTACTTATAAAAAATTATTTATATAATTCTCATACATAGTTAATTTAATATTTTATGAACACAAAAATTCTTTTCGTGTTTAGAAATCAGTCAAAAATAAATAAATGAAAATCTGCAATTAAATTATGTTTTGTTTTTAAATAATAACATTTTCAAATCCACAGATCAACCCAGTTTCGAAAAGCATTACGGTGGCAGCGGTAGCCTAGTAATTAAGGACACGGACTCATGGCTGGCGTGTCAGGAGTTCGAGCCGCTGAAGACCTGCCATGTAGAGGAGGTGTGAGTGAATATTAACGTCGCCTTGTTCAGCTATATACTCGAGTGCTTTTGGCGACGGACCTCGTCATTTTGAAATATGGTCATGTGACGAGGACGACACCTGAGCTGGCATCCCCTCTCCGAACTACCACACCATACCAACGGAGGATGTTCGAGCACTCCACAGATTCAGCATGCATTACTGCCCTACACGGCAAGTTTTTAGCATAACAAAGCTCGAACTCATGACGGGACGGTCATGAGTCTGTTACCTTGACGACGGCAACGTGTAGAGTGGGCAGCTGAATGTTAAATCTGTCGAGATCTCAATGTCCTTCCATTGGTGTGGTGTGGTAGTTAGGAGAGGAGAGGGTGCTATCTAAGGTATATCCTCGTCACTTGACCATGGTTCAAAATAACCAAGTCCGTCGCCAATAGCTCTCGTGTAGCTTTGTAGTGTGACGTAAATATAACTCCCAATTAAGAGACTATCACCAATATCTCTAGAGTAGGATATTAATAAAAAATGAAATCTAATCAAATTTAAGCACGACAGTCGTGTGGTCATGGTCACGAACTCGTAGCCAGCGTTTCTTCTGTCGAATCTTGGGTTCGAATTTTTGCGGCATTTAAGATTTACTCTTTGGAGGGGCTGATGTACTTAAATCTGTCTAGGTTCTAAGTCCTCACGTTGGCGTGGAAACTAGAAACGTAGACTACCAGATAGGTGTCAACCTCGTCACTTGACCGTGGTTCAGGATGCGAGGTTCATCACCAAAAGCCCTCTTGTTGCTTCAGGTGGCAGCGGTAGCCGAGTGGTCAAGGTATCGGATCGTGGCTGGCATGTCATGAGTTGGAGCCCAGTACCACTAAAGACCCGTCGTGTAGGGAAGCGATGCACATTAAATCTGTCAGAGCTCAAACGTTCTCCTATTGGTGTGGTGTGGTAGTTAGGAGGGTGGGGTGCCAGCTCAGGTGTCGTCCTCGACCATGGTTCAAAATTACGAGGTTCGTCGTCAAAAGCCCTCGAGTAGCCAAACAGTGCAACGTTAATATTCCCTCACTCACCCACTCGTTGCTTCAGAGTGAAAATCAATAAACAATCAAACAGCACAAAACTCAAAGTTTAAGTTGCGAAAATATACACCTATAACAAAAGAATTAAAAAAAAAATGTTCTAAAAAATATCCATTTCAAACTTCTAAGCAGAATTTTTATTTCGAATGGAAATTTTTTAAAATGCAAGCAAAACATTTTAGCAATTGTGCATTGTATAGGATTCTTCTCCAACTCCCATATCCACGCAATCGAAACTTTCACACACTTTCATCTCAAGCAAAGGCATTCATTCCAATGATACATAATCCAAACTAGATGGTTGGGGAAAAGAGAAAGAAGCAAAAGGGATTGCGTCGCTTTCGGCGAATGCGAGAGGGAAAGAGAGCATTATTCTCTGCCAACCCCCTCGAGGGTCGAGGAATATTGATCCAAGGAAAAGAAAGTAACTTCACACGATGATTCATCAGAGGCGAGGAAAGAATCCTACATTTACACTTCTGTTGTTAAGGTGAGAGGAGTGGTCCAAGCATAAGAGGAACAGATTATTAATACGTAACATAACTGCCTCGGAATGACCCACATTAAAGAGACCGTCAAAAATTCCACAACGCACAATCAAAACTTCTATGGAATCTGAAAATACTTGTGTAATATTTTAGATTGTTAATGAAGAATCCATTTCAGGCTATTAATACGTAGTTACATTTTGATATTTTTGAAATATCAATAAATTCCACAGTTGATAAGTCAGTTAATTAAAAGTGTGATTGACAAGTTTTCGTGCATACCATTTTTCTTCGGATTAAAAGTGGCGGCGGTAGCCTAGAGGTTATGGTCACGAACTCGTGGCCCGCAGTGGCGTAAAGTACACAACCGCATCGCAGAGGGGTAGGTGCAGGATTCTAGGGAGCCCTAAGTCTGATTGACGCGAAGTACGTACCCCTTGTAAAATCCAAAACTTGATTTTGCAGGGTGGGGGGGCTGATATTCTCCGTCACGCCACTGGTGGCCAGAGTGTCATAACCTCGTGCTGGGGGGGGGCACTGAAGACCCACCATATAGAGGAGGCCGCTGCACGTTAAATCTGTCGAGACAATCCCCTCCCATTGGTGTTGTGTTGTAGTTAAGAGAGGGGTGCCAGCTCAGGTGTCGCCCTCGTCATTTGACGGAAGTTCAAAATTACGACTTCCGTCATCAACAACCCTCGTATTGTTGTATAGTCCGACGTTAATATATAACTCTCTCATCAATATCTCAAAGATCCAACAGTGGAGTAGATCCGATTGATGTTCTTTACAGATGTAGCGAATTAAAATCCTCCCATTGGCGTGGATGTGGAGCGCCATTTCAGATGTCGACCCCGTCATCAGATCGTGTTTTAAGGTTACAAGGCTGTGTTCCGAGAACATTTACGTTAGTTAACCAAAAACGTTCAACAAACAGCAAATTCTAATGATATAGTATCAAACAAACTAACGTGAGGGAAAATATTCGTTTTATCAATATATTCTTTCTAAATAAATAGCATTAATTGTCATCTTGGTATCTTTGAAATATGGAAACATTTCACATAATTCATAATTGCGCTCAGTTATATATTCTAAAGAACAGGGTACGAGCTAGCAACGTATCCAAGTTGTTTGTCATAGTAATGAATAAAGTAGATGCAATTAAGTAGAGGTATCGTACAGTTCTAACTATTAGTAAAAAAAACAATCATGATATCAAAATAAAACGTATATTCTACACATTAATCGATCCTTATGTACATAATGCTGGTTTCAAGAAGCCTTAGACTGAAGAAACTCGTCGTATAAAAATAGAAGTTTGCAGTAAAGTTTTGTTCGGCGTCAAAAGTCTGTGTTGAAGCGTCTCGGTTTCCCCTGTTATTGTCTCTTTATGGAATACGTCACGCCCTTCCAAGCAACACGTGACGCAGAATTACTTTTGTTTAGATGTAACCGAGATTACTATTCAGTCATTGGTCCTTGTCACCCCTCGAGTGGTTGACTTTGAAGATGGAGATTGGTGGTGAGGGAACTGCGCCAATCACTTCTCTGACGGCTGGATAAAGGGAGGTCAAAGGTTGACTTGCCTTAGAATAATTGCGTCGGATTGCCCTGTCTTGGATACTTTCCCACCCGAAACTATGTGACCTTAGAGAAGTCATTAGTTCCCTTTGGTGGGAAGCGTCACAGTTCCTTCATTTACGAAGTTATATTGCCCTACAAACCCATGAAGAAATGATGGATGTATACGAAAATTATAGCCTGTCATATGGCACAGTTGAGAGGTGGAAAAAGGATTTTCAAACTGGCTCCAAGTTCCTCACAGATGATCCTTTCAACTGGAGGACTATCAACTCCTGGACGATGCTGTCACAAGGCGGAAAGTGGCAGATTTTAGACCGAAGAAAATCATTCAAATGATCATGAATGAGGCTGATCACAGAATACTTCCCAAGAAACCATTCACCGTCATAGAGAAACTTAAATTTAATGGTGATTATTTCCAACTAAAAGATGAGAAGCATGTTGCACATTCTGCACACATGTAGCGGGTCTTCTTTTCTTGTCCTTTTCAGTTACATTTCCCACAACGTCAATAGTTGGAAACCATCTTTGGCATACGATTTCCCACAGTGGCTAAGCACACATCAAGCGGAACTAAAACACTTTTTTGCTTGGAAGCTAGCAGGACGTCCTTTCCTTTTTTCTTGAGGAATAGAGCTGACGAACGAAATGCTACCTGGTCTAAACTTTGTTTCTTTTGTTTACTTGCCACAGCATGAAACTATTTATGATGGCAAGGTCAATCAGAAAATAAAAGATTGCAATAGCAAACTATATATATTACAATGGGTTTTGCGGTTCCTACAGGGGTATTTTGTAAGATCATGCAAATGGGAAGTCATCTTCCCAAGACAGGGTTGATTAAGAAATGACACAGTATGATCTGTAAATACGTGTATTCCTTGCTAAGAATGTACCATCTTGAGGTGCGGTTGAGGAATCAAAACTATGTGACTTTGAATTTTGTCACGTCTCTCCATCTTACCCCAAGCGACTTATTCTTAGAACTCGGAAACCACTTCAAGGTCGGAGATACAACATGATGAAACAAATGACATTTTTTGAGCGGTCAAGAAACGCTAGAAATGTGGAAGATGTAAAGAGAAATATTAAAAATAATATACAAATTAAGTTTTTATCTTTAGTAATACTTAAACTCTCTTCTAACTATTCAATTCACACTCACATCCATTTGTATGCCAAGAGAAAGAAATTAAGAATAATAAACTGAATATTACAACTGAAATGAAATATCTCCTTTAAAGGATCCGGCTTTCGAAAAAAAAAGAACGAAAGGACAATTAACCGAAGTTTCACGAAAAAGGAGGACCAGTAAAAAAGTTCTTAACCTTAATCCACAATATTACCATGGTAGAACATTCAATCCTCCTCCACCAATCAAGGCAGAAGATCCAAATTGGAAATTCGAAGAGGAACAGTTGTTTCCACAAATGGCAAAAATGGGAATGGGAACTCATTTGGCAGATGGAATAAGAACGAGCAGTAACGACCCATTTGCTCGGGGAGAGCCATTCCCATCTCTGACTTGACCACAATGGGAAAAATCATATGCGCAGACGCGAGCTCGTGTGAAAACCGAGCACCACAACTCGGGTAAGGCACTTTACCCAAGGGGCGCAGAATCGGGTCAGTGCAGAAAATGTAGCGCAAGGGGAGAGCACACGGTGAAATCTAGGAAAAGACTACATTAAAAAGTTTTTCAATGGCGAAATGAATATTAACGATTCAGGTAAAATTGTAAAGGCCTGGAAATCCTCTCCAGCCAAATTGGAATAAAAAGGGGAAAAACACACATGATCAAATGAGACGAGGTTGGCAATTGAGTTGTCACCCCACTTTACGATTTTGAACCACAGCATATTTAAACTGTTCTGAGCAAAGTTTTGCAAAGAACATTTTGGACCATCAAAGGGCTAAGAAAAGCTTAAAACGTACAGAATTTTAAAATGAATTCCATTACTACTGTTTTCTTTACAAATTAATTAAGTACACTATTGGTGAAAGCAGGCGTAAATGCAACAAACAAATTTAAAAAATCGTTAGCTGATAAGTCGATCAATTTATTGATAGATATAACAACAGTTACCTTGGCGACCAGCCCCACCTCCTTAATTGTGTTACTTCGCACAGTGGCGTAACGTACACCCCGCATCAGGGGGAGGAGAAGGACTCTAGGGTGCCGAAAACCTATGCTATATTTTGGTTTTGCAGTCTCTTGTAAGATCCGGCTTTTGGGGCCCAAAACCTGACTTCGCAGGGGAGCCCTAATATTCTCCGTTATGCCACTGTCTTCACGCGCCTAACACGCTATAGAAAATCAGAAACACTTTTCTTTTTCAGATAGTAGAAACACTCCGATAAGTTTTCGTACGGTTACAAAACACATATTAGTTAAGAATAATGAATCGCTCAACATTTAACAAATACGTAATTTTCCCCCTTCATAATGCAAAATGAATTTTATTCTAATACGATGAAATATGGGCCAAAAAATATGGAATATATTGAATACAAAAAATATATTGAATACAGAATACAGTTTATTCTCACAGAAATAAACAGTATGTTTCTTTTTCAATGTAATGAAGAAATTTTACATATCAGAAAATTTTTTGTCCTTCGTTTAGTTCTGTATCTTTGCTACAATTAAGCGACGAGTGGCAGCGGTAGCCTAATGGTTATGGTAACAGATTCGTGACCGGCTTGTCATGAGTTCGAACCTTGTACTGCTGAAGACCCGAGGCCGATGCATGTTTAATATGTCGAGGCTCAAACGTCCTCCCATTGGTGTGGTGTGGTATTAGAGAGACGGGTGCTAGTTCTGGGGTCATCATCGTCACTTGACCATGGTTCAAAATTACGAGATCCGTTGCTAAAAGCCCTCGAGTAGCTGAATAGTGCGAAGTTAACATTCCCTCACACCACTGAAAACCCGTCGTGTAGAGGAGATGATGCACATTAAATATGCCCTGGCTCAATGTCCTACCACGGACATGGTAGAGGGGGGTACCAACTCAGGTGTCGTCCTCGTCACTTGACCGAGGTCTGTCGCCAATAGTCCCTGTGCTGCTTTCTAGTCCTTCATAAACATTAAGTGACTGATGGACTTTTTATTAGCGTACTTCGAAGCTACATGAGCATTATCCAACATTAAACGGAAAAAGCAGTAAACAAATCAAGTATTGTTATATTTTTACATTTTTTCACTTCGGTTATAACTTATTTTGTAAAGGTTTTACATTCATATTTTGGGATTAAAAAAAAATTGCATTTTCGTGAAATAATAAATTGCATTTAACTTAAGTACCAAGTAAATGGTTCGCATTAATTCAGACTGTAGTAATAGAATCACATAATATAAACGAAGAATAATATATGATTTTATGTCAAATCAATGAGTAATATACAAATTCGGCATTTAATTTTAACTGTAAAATTAGAGACAAACAATCTGATAATGATAACCAGGTATAACAATGAAAGCATGATTTTTTTAAACCAAAGCTCTTGAACTTAACGACGCGCATCCTATAATTCCAAGACATTTTCTTTAAAGAAAGAAGAAAAAAATTATATACATTTTAAAAACAGAATAGCTTCTAAAACGCTCTTCTCTTTCAATTGATGGCACGATACTCCAAGGAATCCAAGAAAAGAAAAGCAAATAGAATTCATCAATGAAAAAAACCACGTCAAAGTGGGAGAGAGCTTCTCTATGGCATGTTATGTGGAGCAGTGGCGCGAACAGGAATCGATCGTCCATAACCGAGGGTGAACAACCCTTGAGCTCCTCAACACGTCCAAGACCATAAGAGAATTATTGCCACAACAAGGTCGCGCTAGTTTAGGGGCCGCAGACTCTCGTGTTCTAACGCCATTCTATCAATTTGTCCGACTGTGATAACATCGTGCGATTGAAGACGAATTGTAAATGGTTACGCCTCATCTGGTACTTCCATCGTAATTATGAATCCTGTTGTGGTTGATTACTTTGTTTATGTTTGTGTTTACATCGCACTACAGAAGGGGTAGGCATATCGCGGTAAGCAAAGAGTTGTTTCGCAGCCCGCCAAAGCAGTCAGAAAACCAAATAAACAGAAAATGTTCTCTATATTTCGATCAACAAATATTTATGAGCAAACTTTTTCTCGTATGGAAATCAACAAGAGTAAATGTAGATGAAAATTAGCTGAACATTATTTCGTAGGCTGTGATGAGCAATCTCAATCCTGATTTTTAAAAAATAGGAAGAGGGCACATATTTTTGTCTCATTGAACTGGTTCTAAAATGAAATGCGCTCGCAGCTACAGATTTGAAATTAGCCCAATGTAAATAAATTGAATAAAACTGCCAAATTTTTTTTTATTTAACTTATATTTATTGATTTTATATGGTACAATTGATACCTTTTCTGAGATGCAAAGGAATGTAATCATTTTAAAAAGATGTAGCCCTCCGGTATTAAACGCATCCCCAACGGATACGTGGCCAGAGCGGACATTCTTGCACCTATCGTGTTGTTTCCCTTCTATTGTGCCGTTTTTCGACTTTTCATTCTACTGTTACTTACTATTACTTTTTAAATATTCCTCTGAAAGTTTTATTTTTATTACATTTCACTATATTTAAAATGCATTCGCACTATAATATCTTAACAATTTAATATACATAATAATTAAATTTGTGATTGGCAAAAATGTATTTATATATCCCTGTAATTCGATAATCGAGTACAAAATCAGAAAATTTCAGTTTAAAAAAAAAGTTATCTCCCCCACGTTAAAGAAATTTGCCACTTAAAATACTGTTTTAAATTATATTATTGATTTTTAAAAGCATTTATTTATTTATTTATCTACACCCCTGATCTGTTCTAAGATGTGGA